>PVKZ01003982.1:0-102959 GCA_004027375.1 Macroglossus sobrinus
TGTGTTTTGTGTCACTTCTACGTTAGAAATAATCTGCTCCATCTCCTCGTGCTACACATCAGAGAGCTAAAGTAATGCAACTACAGAACCCAGACTGTAGACGTGACTTGTGAATATAGTGAAGAGTCCACTGAAAACTTCTTGCCTTGCACAGTTGACTGATTGAAATGCTTGCAAACCCAGTATTTGGTATCTCCCATGTAGTAACAGTTGCGACATTTAGGACCTGAGTATCCTCTATGCTTCTCTGGGTGACTGTGAGTCCACCTCTCAGTAGGGTGGTATGACCATAGATTCATCTGCTAGTCATGGAAGGGGAGGCCATGATTGTTTTTAAGGAACAGGTAAGATGGTCACTGCCCCGGGGCATGGACTGAGATAAGAGGAGAGTAGCCATGGGCAGGGGTGACAGTTGGGGAAGGGGAGGTCCTTCATTCAGCATGTGGTTATTGAGCATCTAGAATGTGTGCTCGGTGTTCTAGGCACCTGCTTTGTGGCGTTTACAGACTAATAAACAAACACATTAAGAATATAGCAGGGTAAGAAGAAAATAATAATAGCTAATGTTCATTGAATGACTACTTTAGGTTTGGCATTGGTCCAAGCATTTGGTACATAATATCTCATCGAATCCTCACAATAATCTATTTCATATTAAACTAATTAAATTAGCTCATACTAAATGAATTAATATGTTGTTAATAATTATTCTTATTTTATAAATGAGAAAACTGAGGCTCGGAGATGAGAGTCCAGATTAATGCTCCCACAGACATACTTTTCACAATGACACTGTTTCTTTAGAATAGTGGTTCTCAATTGGGAGCTATTTTGCCCCCAGAGGGCATTTGGAAATGTCTGGAGACACCTTTGATTGTCACAACTAGGAAGGTGTCACTGGCATCTAGAGGGTGGAGGCCAGGGATGCTGCCAAATATCTTACCATGCACAGGATGGCCACCACAACAGACAATTACCCTGCCCAAGATGTCAATAGCACTTAGAAGGAGAGGCTCTGTTCTGGAATGCATGGGGAGAGGGCAATATCAGATAGGGGTGCGCAGAAAGCCTCTGTGATCTTCTGTATTTCACCTGAGTCCATTTTCAGAAGGTATCAGAGGGCATCAGCCATGCAAAAGCCCTGAGCATGTGCAAGGAAGCCAGTATGTTGGGAGTGAGTGACCAAAGAGATGAGTGAGGGGGGTGAGGTCAAATTGGGCAGGAAATTGTAGCTGAAGTAAGGGGGCTGGAATTTATGCTAAGCACACTCAGAAGCCACTGGAAAGCCAGAAATTGTGAGTTTATATGTGGCTTTTTATCTTCTTTTTGCTTATCTGTATTTTATGAATGTTATGAGCTGAATTATGTCCTCCTCTCCCCCAAATGCATTTGTTAAAATCTTAACCCCAGTTTCAAAGAATGAGACTATATTTGGGGATGAGCCCTTGAAGAGGTGATTAAGTTAAAATGAGGTCATCTGGTTGGCTCTAATCCAATATGACTGGTGTCCTTGTTAGGAGATTGGGACACAGAGACTGGCATGGAGGGAAGACCCTGTAAAGACACCGGGAGAAGATGGCCATTTACAAACCACGGAGAGAGGCCTCAGAGGAAACCAATCCTGCTGATAATTTGATGTCAGACTTCTAGCCTCCAGAACTGTAAGAAATAAATTTCTTTTGTTAAGCCACCCAGTCTGTGGTACTTTGTTATACCAGCCCCAACAAACTGACATGATGACTGTTCGCCAATGAGAGAAAAATGTGCACATAAACACGTAAAGGAAAAAAGACAGCAAAAATTCCTTTAAAAGAATAACCAAAAGAGACATTGTCAACATGTTTGAGACTCCAAGTAGAAATGAAAGCTTTGTTTAAAAACCAGCTGTAAGAATAAGAGGAGAAACCATCTTAAAGAAATGTGGGAACCCCAAGAAGAATAAAAGTAAGACTTGTCGATGGCATCCAGCCCAAAAAGGCCAGACGCACTAATCTTGTGGTGAAGGCCACACCATCTCAGGACAGCCAGCCTTCAAGGGATTAAGTTTGGTGAGAAGCATGCAGGACTGTGGGGAAAGCATTGTAGACACTCCCTGCCTCCTTCTGATGAGTTTTTAAAAACCACTTTGGAAAAGTCAGTTGAGTTTGCAAAGGGCATTCAAGGTTATGAGAATGCTGGCATCATAGCAAGCAAGAAAGAAAGAAAGAAATGAAGGAAAGAGGAAAGGAAAAAGCATAAGTAACTCAAGTATTCAGCAGACAGTTTCAAAACAGCCACTATGGGTAGATGCCAAAACAAAAAAGGAAGCTTTAAAGAAAATGTATAATAAAATAGGTAAAATGGGCTAAAGAGGAGGGGCAAAGGAAGTGTATGTTAGCATATCTTTTCATCTGGATGTGTTCAGTATAATGTTCGTTTGGAGATCACAGACATAGCACTCTGAAGTGTTTCTATATGTCGCATTAAGAATGGAATGCGAAAAAGACCACAGCCATCCCCAAATCCATGCCCTACCAATGGCAGAATTGCTTTATCTGGATCTCAGAAGAAAAGCTCAATTGTATCTTTTTTGCAATGCAATCTGACCTGCATAGACTGGGCTGTTGCAGGCTTGTTAAAATTTTCTTCATTTGGAGTTATCCATGATCATCATTTATCTGAGAGCTTGTAAGAAACCACTCTCTGAGTAAATGCCCCATAGCAGTGGACATGGACTGAACGTTTCACTGATCCTCCTGTCGGGGTCTCATTTCTCAGTTTGACAAATGCTTCCTGCTCCAAATTCCCCGTGGAAAAAATTTTCCCTTCCCAGATGTCTCAGTGGGTTTAGTGGGTTTTGAGTCTGACCAAGGCTAGGAGACTTGAAATACAGTTAAAACCTTCTGAGTAAGTAAGAGTGTTTGGCCATGTGGACTGGCTGAGATGTGGTCAGCTTCAGAGGGAGGGTGAGTGGCAGAAGCCTCCTCGGGTGAACTTCTCTAAGAGAAGAGAAACCTGGAAAAGCAGAGGGAGGAAGGAAATGAAAGAATGCCCTGGCATTCAGAACTAAAGAAATTACATGGTGGGGACTGGCCGTATTGTCACTTAGCGGAAAACAGTGCAAAGAACCAAGAAAATATGACTCAGAAATCCTGAGCACAGAGGCCAGGACCCTTGGGGAAGGCAAACTTTGTTTTGAAGATGGACCATCACACTGTCCCTTTGTCTCAGGAGATGTGCTCTGATGCAGTCCTTGCCCTTGGCACAGCTGTACCTAGTGACCAAAGATTGTGGCTTTCAACTTGTGAGCGCATTCTCTTTCCTCATTGGCGATAAAGAAGTTGCTCTGTTGGAGAGGCCCACATAGCAAGGGACTGAGGATGGCCTTCGGCCAACAGTCACCAAGGAACCGAGGTCCTCACTCTAACAACCTTGGAGGCAAATGAGTCCTATGAATGACTGCCCAGGGAGTTTGGGAGTGGATCCTGCCTCAGCTGAACATCTGTTACAGGTTTGTGGGTGAGTGGGGCCAACACCTTGACCTCAGCCTTGAGTGACTCTGAAGGAGAAGACTCAGTTAAGCTATGTGCAGTTTCATGATCCACAGAAACTGTGAGATTTAAAAAATGTCATTATTTTAAGCCACTAAATTTTGAGATAATTTATTATGCAAATATAGATAACCAATACAGTCTCTGCCTGAGTCTTATGTCCCATGTAAGACCCTGAGTCAGAGACAAGCCTGGTGTACCCTTGTCTATAGCACAAGCCGGTAAGACTCCAGCCTCAAAAGTCCCTGTCATGTCTGAAGTTTGAGAACATATTGGTATGTCCATGTTGATATATGACACGATTATATTAAATTGCCACATTGGGCCTTAAGCACCAGTGTTATGACTTGACATTGAGATTCCCAAGATTTGACCCCATATAAGTTATTGCTCCATCAGAACTTGGAGTATCTGGAGCTTCTGACCAATTAATACTACAGCGGCCTCTTCAAATCTCAAATCCTACCCCCATTATCTCAGGCTGCCTCTATGTGAAACAAGATGTACAAAAGGTACATCTTGGCCACCACTAATCCAGTTAATTGATATAAATTGTAACATTTTAAAAACACTATTTATAAATATTAATCTGTTGATAATTATATGCTGAATGGGACACTTACTTTTTTTCCTGCCTAGGATTTACTCTCCCTTCTTTTAATCATAATCACAGAATCCATATTTTTCTGGAAAAGCTCCTACTTCTTTACTCTTAAATTCCTGACTACATTCCCGTCTGGATCCAGAGCTGAACACCTTCCCCAGACTTGGCCAATCAGAGCACAGACTCTCTGTGTCCTCGGTGGATGGCTAGGGCCGGGGTAATCTGCCTCAGGCATGGAAGAATGACCCTCATGTCAGAGTGTTTGGTCTAGATTCCTAGATGAGACTCAAGTTCGGCTAATAAGCCTTAATTTGGCAATGTTGGAATTGTTACGATAGAGTCTTCTTTTTCTGGGATTTCAGAGAGGATGAAGAATGAGCCCAAACATCCTAGCATCTGTCTCCCAATAGTGATACTGCTTGAGAAATGGCCAACACAGAGAGCAAAGCTGAGCTGAGAGGGAGAGAATGAAGCTAGGTTTTGATGGCATCTTTGGGGTGCCTGGATCCCACTATGCTTAATGGTAGACGTTTCAGTTACATAATTTAATAAATTCCCATTTTCTTGCTTATACCAGTTTGAATTGGAAGAGTTCGGACTAATCAAATGATATAGAGGATATACCACACAAACCAGCCTGTCTCATTTTCTTTATCCCTAAAACAAGACAAAATATGTAGATGTGCATATTATTGATGACTAAGTTAATCTTGTTGTATCTATGACAGCATTTTGAATGACACAGATTCACTGTGCTTCCAAAGAATAGTAATATTTTTCTCTTCTTACTGTTATGCTTCTGTTATTCTACTGACAGAAGGACACACCAGGATGCCAATTTACCTGGTGTTTTTAATTGTGAGATTCTTGGTGCCACTGACCAACTTTGAACCTCTAAAATCCATAGTATGAAGTTCCTGTTTGGCTACCTGCATCAGCCTGCACAATATATTTAAGATAGCAACAAGGTCATCAGCAATTCTTTGTGTCTCAGTCACATGTATAAAAGTGAGTTGTGAAATGGTTTCTTTAGCACAAGTACAAAGTGTGAGCAACGAATAGCCCTATTTACTCTAGATAAGCATATAAAACATTGGATTTTACTGGTTGAGAACATGAAGTATTTTTGCGCTGCCACTCCAGGCCACTGCAGGCATAGCCACATGCAGGCCTAGGTCTGAATGACAGTGAAGTGAAAAGTCTGATCTGAATGTCTGCAGTGGTGGCTCTCCGCCCTGGGGAGTTGGCACGGTGTGTGGTCCAGGAGTTCTCCAATTACACAGCACCCCCTCCCCCATTCCAACAAGTCCTCTGGGGGCAAACACTTTGTAAAGCTTCCTGGGGATTCCCTGGCGACCACCACTCCAGGCTGAGAACGAAGCTTTGAGTTACCCTTCCCGTTGAGAACTCGCATCTCCCAGGATCTGGTTAGAGGAGGCACTGGACTTAATCTGTAAATACCTTATCTTCAAAAGAAAAATATTTTCATGATTATCAAAGTAAGTTCATAAAAGAAAAAATTCAAAATACCAAAGATATAAAGAAGAAAAAAAATCCATGTATAATACCCTTGGCTAGTCGCTGTCATCATCACCTGGGTGTATGTCAGCAGAGCCCCACTCAGGATCCTGAATTAGTATGTATTTCTATCAAACCCCTGTGGGCTGAGTGCATATTCAAGTTTGAGAAACCCTAAGCTAGATAATCTGACAACTACATTGCAATACATTTCCTTACTGTCTCTCATACACTCATTATAAATATTGAATAATCAATATTGCAATTGCTGACTTTTAAAAAGTTATTTTAACTTTATATTGATATTATTCAAAGATTCAGTTTTTTTTCCCTTAATTAAATACTCTATCCACCAACACTTTGATTGTTTTTGAGGCCTTTTGAAAACCCAGTTTCCTCCTTCATTCTCATGTAAAGAATAAAATCACAAGTGGCACACAAAGGGTTAATGTATGCCGATTGCTTTAAGACCCATCTAAAGATCCCATGGCCACCGCCAGCCAAACCCAGATTTTGCAATGTTTGCCATGCGTTTTCATCATGCTGAAAGATGGACTGAATGGAGAATTCTTTTTGTTTGCACGTGTGTGTGTGTGTGTGTGTGTGTGTGTGTGTGTGTGTGTGTGTGTGTTTCTCCCTGCACTGTCTCCGTGTGTGGCCTCCTCCGGGTGAAAGCGCAGTGTTCCCACTGTTGCTTATCCTGAAGGCTTTCCAAAACCGCCCTCCCTGCCGACAGGCAGCAGGGGGTGGCGGGTGGGAGCGGACATCTCTCCAAAGAGACAAACAGCAATGAGCTGCAGAGGAGATTTCTGAGTCTGTTCCTACTCAAGGAAGGTGAGGGAGCCCTCATTTTAAAGGCCTTTTTTACAACTCCTGTTTCTTGTTAGACTCAAAGTTTTGGAAGGTGCCCAAAGGACTGTCTAGAATGTCCCAGCCATCTCAAACAGTGCTGGGAAAACGGAAGAGGTGGCTGCTGCTGCTGCAGCTTGCAAGTAGGGAGGAAGGGCTGAGCAATGCCTGAGGTGTATGGAGCCATAGAGAGGGGAAGGAGTGGGGTAGAGGTGGTGCTTTGTAATAGACATTGAGTCAGAATTAGAGTGAGATGAGAGTGGAAGTAATGTCCACCACTTCCCCGGGGCCATTGCCTCACCTGGTTATTCTCTCTTTCACACATGTTCTAGGATTTGTTTCTCCCCAGCTCTTTCTCCTCCCACACCATCACCCTAGATCCTGTCCTGGTCTGGGGTTCTGGGACTAGCCCCTTTTCTTTCTTCTAAACAAGACTGATTTTACCAGGGCTGTTTGGTGGCTCAGAATGAACTAGGCCCGGTCTCCTCAACTGTGGCCCAGGGAATGAGCCAGCCAAAGCTGAGCAGCTGCTCTGTGAAAACAGCCCCACAACTCTTGTCTACTCTCTCCCCACTGAGCTGGGCACTCTCACCTGCCTCCCTCCCAGCGGGTTTGCTGTGAGTTGTAGGCATACTCTTCTCATCAGACTTGATTGTCACCACAGGAATCTCAGTCATTCTGAGCAACTGGTCCCTGCTTGGATTTCCCAGCAGGCTGAGGCCCCAAAGCCTTTTGTTTGCAGACTTGTATCCACCCCCAACCCCACTGCCATGAATCATTGTCCAGGGGAAAATACGCAGGACAAAAACTCCCTGTTCACATCTGGTCAATTTTCAGCTAAAAAGTTCTGCATCCAGGTCAGTGGGCTCTGGATCTGACCTATTTGAACAGTGAGAAATAAAATACAGGGCATTTCATGTGTATCTGGCACCTGTGGAAACTAGTATCCTGTGGGTGCTCAGCACAGGCTCCAACTTGCATGGCAACACACAGTCTGCCTGCCCTGTGTTTTTCGTTACCTTGGTCTCAGCCCTCCTGTCTCTGCGGAGGTGGACAAGCAGTAGATTTCTCAGGGCTCGAAATAGTTTTTTCACATGTGGACTTGGGCCAACTCCCAAAAGTACTAGAAAAAAGTAGGCAGCTTGGCCACCTAGGTGAAAGCCATCGATGGCATTTTTCCTAGCTTGAGTTAAATTCAAACCACGAAACTCTTATGTTTTCTACAGTTTTTCTGGCTAATAGGACTAGAGATGCCTTTAAAAAACATTTTAAAATAGTATTTCAAAACGTAGCGTTCTTTGTTTATACCCTCCGTAAAGACTAGTTTTTCATAATTTCTCTACAGCTTGCCTTGGGGAAGCGGGTGTGAGGTACAGAAGAGATGAAATATGCTAACCAGAAAGAGCATGAGACAGGAAGGAAACAAAAATCCTGTGTTCAGATCCCTATTCAGTTAATTATCAGCACAGCTACAATCTCTCTGGGTCTCAGTTTCTTCCTCTGGAGAAGGGGAAGAAGAATGTTATTAGCCTGATTACCCCACAAGATGGCTTTATGAATCAAATGGGCTAGTGTTTACAAGAGCATTTATTCACTATAAAGTTCTACACAAATGTAAGTTATTGTGCTTTTAAAAATAATGTGAAGTATTAAGTGCTTCTGGGTATTTAAAAAATAATTTTAAGTATTAAGTGCTTCCGGAAGTCTAGATATCCAGAAATCCGGATGTTTAGGACATTGGTTCTCAGATGACAAATGGTGATCCTTGCATGATCTGCTCCCTGTGCCCATTTGCTTTCTTGAGGGCTCGGGCTTTGGGTGGACTTCCCAGTGCAGCAAGTATGAACAGTAAGAGCCCCAGCAACGTGTTCTTCACTTACCTGTTTCGTTGTCATAAACGTTAGCACTATGGTTAAGGATGCAGATGGCACTGGAATAAGACAGACATAGCTTTGAGTCTGGCTCTGTCAGTTGACTTGTCTGAGCTGAGTTACTTAGCTTCTCTGAGCCCAGTTTCCTCATTTGTAAAATGGATATAATAATAATACATATTTTATAGCATTCTTATGAGATTAAAAAACAATGCATGCAAATTGTCTACTAGCACATTATCTAGCACATTGATTAAATGCATGTAAGATGATGATGATAATTATTTTAAAGGATTTGAGGGAGAAAATTCCAGTGAACTACTTATTTGCCATTTAGTGGTAAGGTTTTCTATTAGTCATGTCTTCATCTAACTAGCATTTACTGATTACTTTCTATGAATCCAAACATACCTTTTTGTTCTCTTTAATGAGGAACTACCACCTTCACCAAGTACTAACTACTAATTTTCTAGTTCTGAGACCTCCAACTGCAGTGTGCAAAGGGGAAATGAAATAGGGAAAGGTAGGATTTGGTTGAAGGAGATGAAGGAGGGCTTCGGTGGGTTCTAGGGTGGTGGAAGCAGAGCTTTGGCATTTGGAGTAGCTTGCAAACATGGTAAAAATGACCAGGAGATGGACTGCAATAGCAAAGAGACTCAAAAATATAGTAGCTGAAAAAAAATAAAAGGAGATGATTTCTCTCTCACTCAAAGATTGGATAGGCAATCCAGAGCTATAGCAGTGGTCTGATGGTGTCAGAAGGCCAAGCTCTTTGCCTTCCCCCAGGGTGTTCATCTGGCCCATTTGGCTCCCTGCATATATGATGGCTTTGTGTTCCAGAAGAAAGGAGAACAGGGTGAAGAAAAGGCACAAACACTCTCTTTAAGGACATGACCTGGAAATCATACATTTTCCTACCATAACTTAGTCTCATGACCACAGCTAGCAAGGAAGACTGGAACATGTAGTCTTAATCCTAAGTTACCATGTGACTAGCTAAAACTTGGGAATTCTAGAGGATGTTAGAGGGGACAGCTAGCAGACTAGGGGGTGAGTTAGAAAAGATGGCCATATGGCAAGTAGACCATATAGCAGATGAACACAGTTTTGGCCATATAAGGGAGAACGAGTAAGGAAAAGGCAGGAATGATAACTGATGGATGGCCTGGGGGAACTGAGCTGATAAGCACTGAGGACCCTGTGAGCTGTGTGGTTGTAAAGAGAGCAGTGAGGTGGGAAGTGTGGGGTTTGTGCAGGTGGCTGTGGAATGGTGGGTACACTGACCATGTGAGATTGTAGGAGAAAGTATGATTTGGAGACTGGCACATTTTCACTTCATTCCCTTTTGTGGGACAAACTGATTCTGTCTGGGATTTTTCTCTACTACTTGAATCATTTGCTCATTCATTATGGGTCATTCACTGGCTTTTTATTGATGTTTCTACTTTCTTATATGAGCTCTTTCTACTAACCACTACTACGTATGATCTAGATGTAACAATACCAACAAGGCAAGCGGTGGAGTTGAACTAAAGGTTTCCTGAAGTGATTTAGATGCTATCTTGCCTCGGTTGAGAAGGATGGATGCAATCACCTTTCCTGATTTTCTCTGAGTTTACAATCCTGAGATCACCAACTGAACTGTTGAAAGCTGCAAGCTAAGAAGTCAGACAGATCTGAAAGATCTGCATGAAACAATGTAGGGAAGGCATATCAATATATTTTCAAAAAATTAGGTAGTTCCCATCTCCATCTTCATTTTTGACAACATGAAAACTCCAAGCTTAAAGTGATCTTTCTAAGCATGTGCTTCTTATGTTAATTATGGTTTGAATTTTTATGCCAAGAAGACACATGGCAGAGCTGACATTTTTCCCAGCTAAATGCCTCTGAACATGTATTTCTACATTCTCATCTGTTTCTCTGTAGAGAAAACATGCACAGAATCAACAACATGTTTGGAGGAGTATCTCATGATTTCAACAGCCTTCCTCTGTGAGCCACCAAACACGCATTAATGGTGGGCATTCTGTGTTCTCGGCTTGAACCTAACTTTACAGAGATGTGGTTCTTTAGCTCAGACATGGCTGGTGTTTCCAGAATGAGCACCAGAATTGCTAGAGCCTCTGAGACTCTTGGAGAAAAAGAAGCATGCTAAATGTGTTGGTGCAAAATTCTGTTTTACCTGACAAGAAGAAATGTAGCTTATTATGTTATTGGAGAATATGGGTCTTTAAACAGTGACTTATCAAGAAATCTCCAGAAGCAATGGATGTGAAGTTAAGTTACCTCGGTACCTTGTCACTCAAAAAACTTTAGCAAGCCGTTATATCTCCATGTGAGACCGTTAGCCATCCCAGCTATACTCACCTTGATATGAACAATAATAAAAATCATAAGTTACCAATATATTACCCCAATAAACTTAATAATAATTTTTAAAAAAAATTATAAGTATTGAATAATAGAACTAAATTTTCATAAGAATGAAAATATAAAAAATTACAATGGATTGATATAAGGAGAGATGGATGAATAGATGAATCCATGCATGATAAAGCTAATAAAGTGGAATGATCATTGTAGATCTAGGTGGTAGGTATGTTCACTACATGGTTTTTCAACTTTCATATATTTGAACATTTTATAATAAAATGTTGAGAGAAAATAAGGTTAGGAAATATTTTAAAAATCAATTATTTTTTAAACTAATTTTAAAATTCACAGCATGTCTGCCCTGAGAACTTGGTTCCTTCCATCACTCTACTTAAGTCCTCAAGTTTTATCTAGAGCTTCTCTTATTTTTTGTATTCCAGCTCACTTCTTTTTACTCTCAACCCTCTCCCTTCCCCCTCAGTCATTTCCTTGACTTCTTGGTTCTGTTTGAGTCTATGCCTGAGACTTAACACGTGGCTCTGGTGTCTTAGTCTTGAATTGTCTGCTTATGTCTCTCTCCCCATAGTCTCTGCCTTGATATGATTATGAAAAAGAAATACTCCTTGCCTCACGGACCAGCTCACTGCATTGACTGCTGGTGCAGGCTCCCCTCCTCATTCCCTAACCTGAGGAATTGAACACAAAATTTTGTTCATCAACTTAGAAAGATATTTTTTCTTCCCTCCTTCATTCCATTTATTTTTTCCTTCTTTATTTTGTGCCACTTGACATTATAGCAGCTATATTATAGCTTACATAATGATGAAGGAAGACAGTGCATTTTCTAAGATATTTACTCCCTAAAACAGTCAGTATAACCAGGAACATAAGATTAAATTTCATGTAGGTCATGGTTGAAGTTGTGGTCATTCATTCAACAAATATTAAATGCCTACCATGAACCAGATACCATAATGGCTCTGGTCATTGACAGATCTGAAACACAATCTTTGAAGAAGCAACTTAGCGTCCCAATGAAAACTATAATGGGGCCTTCTCTTACATCATCCTTGGGGTCATACCATGTCTGATCCTTTAGAAGAGACTGCTGATCAGGAGTCCTTTTGGTAATTCAGTAACTGGGCACCTTAGCCAGGGGCCAGAAGAAACTGCTAGAGGCATTCTCCCCTGTGGTGATTAATGCTGAGAGCAACATGTCATTACACTGTGCAGATCTTCCTCCCCTACCCACCCTACCTACCCATGGCAAAAACACCTCACAGCTGGACCTTGAAGATGTCATTTGTGCTTGGCAAAATCTGAAGCAAGCAGACTGCACGGACTTTCTGTGTATATGTGCTCTCAGACACAACGTAGTTTCTTGCATAAATAGTTCCTTCATTTACTCTGAGTCAATAATCATCACTTACTTTCTTCCTACTCTCCATGACATGATTTTGGTTATCTTGTCCTGCCAGATGGTCTTTTATTATGTTGAGATTTCCCCTGGTACCTTTTCCTTTATATTTTGCCTTTGAAGGTAGCAGTTATAAATGTATTTAGTGTGTGGCCTTTGTGTAGTGTTTTCTGCCTAATATCTCCAAATTTTATTTCTCACAATTTGGCAAGGGGTGAGGAGGAGAGAAAATAAGGCATAAAAACCAATTGTTAGGATGAAAAACAAAAGGATCTGTAAGCTCCTTAGCTGACATCTCAGGTTGGGAACAAAACATCTTGAATTCTTTATATTGTTTTGACTGTCCAGGTTATAGTAGGTAACGGTGGTAAGTAATTACTGGGAAGGCCACTTAACATGTCTGCCCTTGCAGTCTGGCCTAAGTGGCACTGGCCTCTTTATGCCTAAAAATAGGTTATAATCAAACATATTTAATGTGAATCAAGAGGGATCTATTGCCCTGCTACCTCTTTGTGGTAGAAAAGGACTGAATTAATCATTATCATCATCATTATTATTATGGTGCATTTTCCCTTGGCTTTCTCATCAGTTTGGGAGCAATGAGGAGATAATTTCCTCCCTCCTCTGAGTAAGAGAGCTGGGCGGTGGCCCTTCTGTTTGTGCCTTTGGTGCAAACTGGCAAGATATATGAGAAGGAGCCTCTCTAAATGCATGCAGGTGGCTTCTTGCCTCGGGTAACAAGCCTCATTGTCCCTTTGTGTCCTCACATTTAGTCAGTCTCTGCCAAAGCAATAAGTGACACTGTAGAAAAGGCAGGAGGGCAAATAGGGTCTCTAAACAAAGAAGGTAATTTGGGAGGAGAGAAATAAAGAAAGAAAGAAAATCCCTTGAAACATCTTAAAAGCAGCCAAGCCTAAGTATGAACATATGAAAGAGACATTCTCTTTTATTTCACCAGGTGGAATTGAATTTACCTTCTGGCGTTTTTTTTTTTTTTTTTTTTTTTTTTTTTTTAAGAGATATTTGAGGCACAGATGAAGCTCCTCCAGAAATCAAGACAATGGGCATTTTCAATGATTTTCAATTCAAGTAGACATTTTGTAGTTTAATAATAAAGGTTGTATAATAAAAGCAAGAAGAGTAATAGTCAAATATTCTTTGAGTAGACCAGCATCTGTCCAAGGAGTTCACAGTGATTTATGAGCATTGTTAATTGACAGGCAAGTTCTTGGTCAGCAAGTGCAGGAGCAGCAATTACTAGCCTTCTGTGCAGACAGGGAACTGAGGATCCAAGTGTTGCCCTCCAGCTCCCTGTGTCTTGGCCTGCAGGTACAGGCCAGGCTAACTCTTCTCAGTCTTTCACCCAAGCTGAGGGGGCCACTGTCCAAACCTTTTGCCTTGGTACTTTTCAGCTGCTGGCCAGTGCCTCTGGGAGACTACTGCACCTGGCAGGAGAAGGTGGTGGCCTTGGTTACTACGGCCTAGACTCCTCTGCTTGTAATCAATCTGTATTTCTCAACACTGCATTTGCCTCCACATCTAGCTTTGTGATTTTACCTTGCTAATTGACCTCTTAAAACTCTGGTTTTCTGATTTATTAAATTTAGAGCAATAACATGCACTTCTTGAGAAGGTTTTAAGAACTTGAAAAGAACTATGTAAAGCAGATAGCATTGTGTCTTCCATATAGGAGATTTCAAAAAAAAAAATGTTGGCTTTACCTATTTTTATTTTAATGTATGGGATTGGTGCTCTGCTGCTTTCCATACATCAGACAAGCTTCCCTTTTAGAAATGCTTTCTTCTTTGAAGATTGTCTTTAATCTGAGTTTTAAGCTGATTTAAGTATGATTACACCCCACCCCTAACACACATGCAGGATGCCAAATCTTAGGGAAAGCTTGGTTACATTTTTTGCTATTTGTTCCAAGTCTAATTGCTTAGAAGGTAAAAAAACTTTGCAAATTGATTACAAGCAAAAGTTTTCCTCTAAGCTGAGCCATATAGAGTTTGTAGCAAGTATTTTGGAGTGTACACCATGGTTAGCCTCCTGGAAGAAAGAAGTCTTAAATATTCAGTGAGAGAGAAAAGACAGAGAGAGACACATGGAATGGACACCAGAGTGAACATGGCATTCACGAGTGGATGAAGTTGTTAGAACATTTTAGCATAGCCTTTGGCATTTAAGTTCAGGACTTCATCTTGCCTCTTTTTTAAACTTTTGAAAACTTTTGTAAGGACTGAAGACATCTTAGGATAAGTGTCTATGTGCAAAGCTTTTGGCAGAGATGGAAAAATAGTCATTCTAAATCCAGGTTTGACTTGGCCAGGAAATGACTTGAAAAAACATCGGAAAGACAGAAATTTGTGAAAATTGTATTTACTCAAGACTGCAGAGAAGGTTTCTGTTTAGCTTGAAAGTGATGTTATGCAAATTAAGAAGAAAAATACTGGGAGGATACATTGGGCAGTGTTTTCCAAAGTATGTGCCACAGAACCCAAGTCTCATGAGATTCTTGGTGACAGGGATTCCATGGCCAGATAAGTTCATAACACTGTACATTAACTCTCTTGAGGATAGCAGAGCACATTCAGATAGAAAAGCTTTCAGAGGTCCTGGAGTAAAGAAATCTCTCATGGTAGATCCTATTAGCAACTTCTGAATAGCCATTCTTTTTCATTTTTTCTTTGCCACTAAAACTGAGATTTTGTTCAAGAGATAAGGGGCCTGGCCCCAGGGACTGAATCATGATATCTCTATGGCCACCATAGAACTTGTAGTCACCTTTGCCAGGGATGAGCAAGGGGTGGGCACATGACTCAGTTCTTCTGGTCAATGAGACTTATAGAGGGGATAAGGTCTTTGGGGGGACTTCTGGGAATAAAACGAGAAATGCAGGGAGAATGTGCTTCCTTTTTGATACTTCCTTGCTTTCTGCTTTTGCCTGAGGTTTTGTGAGAGAATATGATATCTGGAGCTGCAGCCTCCATCCTGTGACCATGAAGGAAGGACCACGAAAACTGATACGGGAGACGCCAATCTAGTGCCCAATACTGTGAAGCAGCCCAACTTCCCCTGGAAATGCCCACGGCCGTGATTATTGCTAATGTCAACAGAAGTCTACATGGTTTGAGCCACAGGTGCTTGGGAATGGCTAACGAAGCCACCCTTTACTTTCGTTTACTCCAGTGTTCCCCAGTTTGTGGTAGACCCCATTAGTATTTTCCAAATGATGTTCCTCCTTTTACTTGAGGAGCATTGTGAATTTCAAGAGGTAGAGTTAGTGTGAAGAGTCCATTCTTGAGAACAACAATCTCCACCCTTCAGTAGGTACGTATTTAATGGCGCACACTTGGGGAAATGCCAGTGGGAAGGGACCAAGAGAAACAAGTGGGACAGGTGGGTCCCAGGCCCAAGTCCCCAACTAATTTAGTTCTGTGTGCCTTGGTTTCATCATCTGGAAGGTGAAAGGCTGGCCTATATTACCTCTCCCCTTCTTTGCCAGCTCTGAACACTTAGTATCTGTGAGCCCATGGCCCATGTACCATACCACGAACTGGGGTCCCAGCAGTCACCACACATCTACTCTGCCAATTAACTGAATCTACGCATTTATAAGGTTTCAATATACACACTTTTAAAACAAGATAACAGCAACGCTGAAAACCTACTGAAGGGTCAACTAATTATTTTACTTTACTTTTTAAAAACTTTACCTATCCTTATTCACCCCAGTGCCTTTTCTTGGAAATGAGGAGGCATTCAGCCAGGGCTACTGCCACAGTCCTGACCTAGAGGGACTCGGCCACCTTGGAGTACGTGGGGAAGGTGATGCAGCAGCAGTGGGGGAGAGCTGGGAGGCGGTAACGCGACCCGAGCTCCTATACTACTGGGGTCACTGGTTCAGCTCACTCCCAGCTTGGTATTTACTATGCTTGTGTGAAAATCCCAGTGCAGAACTTGATAGCATACCCGGTTTTAGGTTTCCCCGAGGCAGCCACACAGCCAAACGGGCCACTGTTGCCCCAGCATGGGAGGTGCCCTCCTCTAGGACAGCTCAGTGAACAGCTCAGCCGTCCCACCCTGCAGAGGCTCCCAGACTTAAGAAGCAGGTGGTTATTTATTAGCTATGCCCTTAACAGGCTCAAGAGGTTTAGGTTCTGTTTCCCATTTTCCTGCAAACATATCCTCTTCACCCCACAACAACCCCTTCTTCCAGACCACAAAGAAATGACGAGAAAACAATGTGGAGGTTTTCCAGTCTCGTGTACATGTGCAGAGGGCAGGGAAGAGGGAAGCAAAGAACCATGAAAAGAGATTTGTTCTCCTAATTGTTCTCGGTTATCCTAAAAACCTAAGCAGCAGGTTTTATTACGCAGCTTCTTAGAGATGTGGAAACTGAGGTCCCAAAAGCTTCAGAAACCTGTCCAAGGACACACAGCGAGAAGTGACAGAGCTGAGATTTTCAGCTCAGGCTTGTCTGCTGTCAAAGCCATGCTCTTGACTCTGTCACCACTGCCTTGCTCTGAGGACATGCGACTTTGATTGGGAAATTCTTCCAGAGCTTATACTAGTTTCATGTGTAGCTTTCAGAGTTAGGAAAAGGCCAAGAGGTTTATAAAGATTTTCAGATTTAACGTGCTCAGCAACTCGACAATTTGAGTTGCAAAAGTTCTGCAGATTTCATCAGAGACTGTAGGGGAGGAGGTAGAGGGAAAGAAGCCAATCGTGGTAAAATGTCCACAGTATAGACAGTTCAGGGTGTTGGGCCCGGTCGAATCAAGCTCCCTTGGAACTGAGTCTGCCCAGAGGTAGTCCTGTGACTGCTTCCTTGGGCAAGGTGGCTTCTCATGCTGTAACACAGCAGCCTGGCACTGTGTTCCAGCCTGGTGGTGAACAAATGACATCATTGGCTGAGGTCATCCATTTGGCACTTTCTCAAGAATGCTGGGATAATTTTCAAAGGTGGCAAGGCAAAGACGAGGATGAGAGAAGCCTCCCCTTTAGGATTCTTGTGTTGATAGCCATCTGTCAATCCAATCTGATCTGAGATTGGAACTGGCTTCTGCAGAAATTAACATTTTTAATATTAAAGGAAGAATAGGCAAGCTTGTGTGGGCCTAAATGAATTTCCAATGGATCAGCAGAAAAGTCAACAAAAGGTTGTGTTTCTTGTTCTAATCCCTTCACTTATTCCATCAAATGGTTGTCAGATGTTCAACCACACTAAAAGTCAAGGAAAGCCCACACCAGAAGGCTGAACTCTGGCTGCAGTGAGGTGTCTTAAAAACAGCAGTATTACGTATGGTTCTGGAACCAGTTAAAAAGCTCTGGAGAAGAGCCTATCCTGTGTGCTTTATGATGCCTAGCGGGGAGGAAGGAGGAAGGAAGAATAAAAGGCTTGCTCGTTGCTGAGCTAAAAGTCAGTATGAAAATACAGATTCGTTAGGCAAGGCTCTGAGTAACACAGACTTTTCTCCCTGCATTGGAGCAGCACTGGTGTCCTTCAGTTTTGGAGTTTTGAAATCTTTTTCTACAGAAATACTACCTTCAAATAAGAACTAAAGTAAGATTCTTGATTTCTGATGTTCATTAAATCCGTGTTTACAAATAGTTTTCCATTTATTTTCCAGCCCTAGTTTTGTGGACCGCTGTGTTGATAAGGTTTCTGACCCTTGTCTGGGCTCTGAAGGATAAAGGATCAGTCAGTGGTGCCTGCCATGAGGCCCCAAAGGGCAAAAAGACAGCACATAGACCAGATAACTGCATCTCCTATAGAATAAAACAGAGGCAACCAACAAGGGTTTAGAGTTACATTGTTTTCAAATTCTGTGACACTCTTGTGGCTTCTGTAAGTCTTATATTGTGGGGTTCATTTTATGATTTTAGATGAACTAAAAAGGATACAGTCTCTTTGCTTTCTAAAGGGATCTAATCTTCCTTATAAGTCACCTTGCTGGGTGGCTGGAAGGATACCTTGCAGGGAAAGGAGGGAGGTGGTGGGAACTATTAATGTGCCAATTTTTTGTATTTTGTTTTTTTTTTTCTCCTGTAAACAGTCCTTGGGGATGGGTTAGTAATTTGTCCTCTCATATATGCTCTTCCTCTCTTTGCTCTTCCACAGAGGCTACCTGGGTGTCTGGAAATGGGGGAGGAGGTGGTTGCAACCTGTGGCTGAGGGGAGGAGCCTCAGCTTGGGAGCTGCCCTGGGATTCTGGTTGTTGCCATCTGCATTGGTCTGCGTCGTCTGGCCCCAGATATCTTTGAGCTGCTGTCCTGGAGTTCTGCCTGGTAACCTGTGGTTTGTTTTTTTGGTTTGGTGAGACCCCATGGTCCTCCTAGATTGGGCCTCTCTTCGACTCTCACTGATGGCCAGGCCCTTCTGAGTTTTTCTCCTATCTGGCCCCTGGCAAGGATGCATGGTTTGCAGTCTCTGAAGCAGTGCCACTGTATCAATTAGGATTTTGTAGCTTCAAATAACAACACAAAACTTTAATTTATACTGCCTAAAGCACTGAGAAAATGTATTATCTTCCACAATGAAAAGTCCAAAGGTAGGCTGGACTCTAGATACAGTGTTCAGCAAGATTCTTTCCCTCCACGCTATCATGAAGCTGTTTCATCCCTTCAAACCTTGTCATGTGGCTGTCCGTGAAAGTCACCTTTGGCTTATTTTCTTGCTAATGACTAAGAGATTGCTAAAACCACTCGCCAAGCAAAGATGGTGGTAAGTTCCAGGCCTACAATCTGGTTGGATCTCTTTCTCTCCTTGTCTAAACGGATCTCTTCCTAAACTGTGTGTTTTACTTCCCCAGAGCAATGAAGAGTGTCTTTCTTACACCATGGAAGAGACTCCATGCTCTCAGTCCATGGGGCTTGGCTCCTTTTGTTGGAACCATAAATCCATTGGTTTGTTAATCTCCCAATATTATCACTCTTCATCTGTAAACTGAGAATAACATGGCACTAATTCATGGGATCATTATGAGAATAAAATGAGACAATTTACATAAATTATTTAGTATAGATCCTGGCACACAGAAATGCTCAATAACTGTTAGCTATATATTTTTATTTTTTTAGGAAATGTTAATTTTTCTGTTGGTGAAAATAAACATTAACATTCCGAAATAGTTTGCAGAAAGATGATGTTCCAAATTATCCCATTTTAAAACAAATTATTCCATTTTGAAATGATAATTAGCAAATGTATATGAGTTATAATTCATGATTCTCCTACTTTTTGAAGGGTATGTAAACAGAGATCTGTGAGAGAAGAAAGTTTTATCTGCTTAGTTGATTGCTATCTCCCCAGCAACTCGAAACAATAGCTGGCACATAATTAGGGCTCAACTTACTAGAAGACATCTAGAGTAGAACCAATCTTGAAATTGTAGAGAATGCTTCAAGAAAAAGTGTAAGTCCGAGATCCTCTCTTCAAGGGGTACTGTCACCATGGAATGTTTTGGGTGTTCACACTCAATCAGAGTTCTCTCCAACTCTTCAAACCTCCACCAAACACTCAACAGCTTTATATTCTGTCTCCTCCTCTTGCTGTTGGCAAAGAACAGTTGAAATCCAGAGGAGCATCTTGCTTGCTCTGATCTACTGTGAAGACATGCATGAAAGGCAGGTTTAATAGTGTTAGTGACACCAGGGAATCTTCCTTGCAGGGATCTAGATTTTCAGATCACAAAGTGCTCAAGAACAGAATATTTTATGAATTGTTCTTGGAGAACTAATTCAAATAGAGAAACAGAAGGGGTTGGAAATACGTATGGAACTGAATGAAGTCAGCTTTCGGTATTCAGTGTGTGGGAAATAAATGTAATGGAGTATGTCTGAGACTGAATTTCAGAACTGGCTCTCCATTCAGTGGGTAGAGTTCTGCTAAACTTCAACTGCTGCCATGATTTAGCTGGAGCCAAGAAGGGAATCAAAAAGCTTTCATGGAGAGACAGGTGGACAGTTATGCTCTAGCTGGTGGGCCCATTTGCCTCTGCTGCTGAACGAAAGTTCCTTCCACCCAGTTATCACATAATGAGCCTCAGTTCAACTGGAAATACATCCTCAATGTTTCCCATCCCACCACAGGACAAAGGGGAGAGTCCAATCAGGTCAGCACTTTGTAGCATCCTTTTTGGAAGAGAAAGATAACTTTGTCATTGGCTGTCTGCTCTGTCTTCCTCTGCTTGTGATGTTTCTTTGATATACTTGGCACAGGTGGTAATGTTGAGAGCCTGTCACTGCGCATCCAGATCTTAATCAGAATCTCTCCTTTGAGGTTTGTTACATATTGTCATGTGCAATACATGCAAATAGATCTCCATCTCTTTTTCTCTGTTTGCTTCTCTCTTCTTTCCTCTAGTCTTTTGGAATCATTTCAAAACCGAGACAATTCTGGATGAAAGAGAGTATATAATGAAAGGCTTTAACTAGGTGCGGTTTAATATGGTAGTCATAAATTAGTTAAAGTGAAATACCCAGTTTCTCAGTGGCAGTAGCCATATTTCAAGTGCTCAGTAGCCACATGTGGCTGCTGGCTGTTACATAGGACAGTGCAGATTACAGAATATTTCCATCAACATAGAATGTTCTACTGAAAGAGCATCTCTTGATCCTGTGGTCTAGGACTGATGGCATCAGCTTCAATGAAAAGTTGGTTGAGCAGCTCCAGCCCAGACCTACTGAAATGAAATCTTTTTAAAAAAGATACTCAAATGTTTTATATGTATGTTGAAATTTTAGAAGCATTGCTCCAGTCACCTGTTTATGACCCACTAAAGAATTCTTTGAAAGGTGCTAATTTTTTACTTTTTTCTGGGTTCATCTCATAGGAAAATAGTGCTTATTCTCTCCCTATAACAAATTTTTCTTTATGTTTTTCAAAAAGTTCTATTTTTATCCTAAGTTAACCTGCCCTAATAAAGTCTGCAAAGTGGTTCACCAGTGTTAATTTCTTGGTTTTGACAAATAACATACTATGGTGATGTCAGATGTTAACATTAGAGGAAGCTGGGTGAAGGCTATATGGGGGATCTCTGTACTATCTTTGCAACTTTTCTATACACCTAAAATTATTTCAAAATGAAAAGTTAACTAAAATAAAAAGTTAACCTAAAGTATTTTTTAAAGTAATGTTCATGCATTCAAATTTGATGTCCTCTAAGCTACACTTTTGAGAACTGTTTTGTAAGTCTCTTCAGGAGAATTTACCAGAGGGTTGTCCAGGGGTCATGTCTCCTTGGGACTTTTGTTATATAGATAAGTGTTTTTAAGGAGACTTGAACAATAACTGACAAGTTTTTGTACACCTTATTTTTGTTGAAGATCTGAATCAATCATCAACTACTTACCAAAAGCCATCAAGTGCCCACAAGGGTGGTGGAGATTTACCAAGGAGGATTCTTGTTCTTTAGGAAGCTGCAAACAATCACAACAGGCAAAAATTTACAGCAAAATGATGCAACTTATTTTGATCTCTTAAATTAGGACATCGATCCTCCCTAAGAGTTAGGGGGTTTTGTGATGGTGGCAAAAAAAAACCACTGCATATTTTTCCAAGATATCTATTTTACTCAAAATTAAGGAAAAAGCTAAAATAAATGAATTGATTATTATATAAAATAGCTATTTTTCAACTGAAATATTATGAATATTTTATGTCATAGAAGAGAAAATCTGCATGAGTTTTTAAGTTGAAACACAAAGTATAAAAGTAATGCTTTCCCAGATGCCTGTTTTCTATCTCTTGTGGTCAAGGTACCCTTGGTGGAAAGTACTTTTGGTGGAATAAGAGTAGCACATCTTTATAAAGAATTATTTTGACTTTTTTCCACTTCAGAGTTCTCAAATCATTAAAGAACTGAGTTCCTCATAATCAAGTCCTTTTTGTTGAACTTGTCTTTGGTAGCACGAGGCAAGACCAGCATACTTAGAATCAACAGTTCTGGGAAAGAAAGGCACCAGGTGGAAAGGAAAACCTGGTGCCCCTTCAATATGGCGGAAGCATAAATTTCAAAGGACCAGAAGGTACAGTCAGAGCTGGAAGTATGAGAGAAAGCATTCAGGGGAAAGTATGTCATGATAACATGATTTTGGATGCCACCTGGGCCTCCTCTGCCCCTTACAGCTTAAGATAAATGAGACCCTAACCTTTTTCACAACATAAAATAATTAAAAGTCCTTTCTGATTTCCTCAAATTTATTCCTTGTGGTTCTTCCAGTCTATTGCTCTGAGTTTGCTAACTTCTTGATTTTTCCACGGGCCCATTTCTATGAAAAAACCTACTGGAGCCAAACATGCCATGGTTTATATAATACTAAAGGCATGAGTGTGTCCTATGAAAGAAATGATAATGCCCATCACACAACATTCTGTTACCACACTGCTGCCTCTTTTATTCATACTCTGACCCCACTCCCCCAAAGCTTGTGTCTCCTATGTGTGAACCCACCTACTGTTCTACCACCTCTGGGAACTGATTGTAGTTTCCCTAACTTGCCATCTCTAATATCATTCTATTGGCTTCATATAAGGTGAGTGGGGTAACCAGTTGTCCTGATTTGCATGGATATTTTCTAATTTTAGCATTGAAAATCTCATGTCTTGCAGTATCTCTCCATTCCAGATAAACCAGGGGTGTTGAGGGCCATATAGGTAAACCACCACCAGCTAGTCTGATAAACATCTTCTAAGAATTCTAGAAAATTAAATTTTCTCCATCTCATTCCACAAAGAGGTTTGGATGCTTTCTGAAAACTATGAGAAATTATTAAAAGATTTTGAAATACCTAAAACATATAATGACACTTGTATTTTAGGAAGATCTTTACAAATAAAAACCACAATGAGATATCACTTTACTAGGATGGATGGCCATAATCAAAAAAGACAGTTAACAGTAAATGTTTGTGAGGATGTAGAGAAATTGAAATCCTTATTCACAGCTGGTGGGAACATAAAATGATGCACCTGCTATAAAGATCATCTGGTGGTTCCTCAGAAAGCTAGAGTACCCTATGATCCAGCAATCCCACTCTACCCAAAAGAATTGAAAATAGATATGAAAACAAAAACTTTTATATGAATGTTCATAGCGGCAGTATTCACAATAGCCAAAAGGTAGAAATAACCCTCTGTTTGTCGATGGATGAATGCTTATGACAAAATGTGGTATATTCACACAATGAAATATTATTCATCAATAAAAATAAATAAGCTATATTACAGTGTACTGACCCATGCTATAATGTAGGTGAATTCTGAACACATGCTAAGTGAAAAAAGGTAGTCATAAAGGACTGTGTATTATCTGATTTCATTTATATAAAATATCGAACATATGCAAATCTATAAAATATATTAGTGGTTGCTTAGGGCTGGAGGAGGTAAGACAATGTCTAGGATTATGCTGACTAAGAGGTATAAGATTTCTTTTTGGTGTAATGAAAATATTCTAAAATCAATTGTGGTGATAGTTGCACAACTCTGCAAATCTATTTAAAGCCATTAAATTGTACACTTTAAATGGGTGAATTTTATGGTATGTGCATTATATCTCAATAAAGCTGTTAAAAGAAACAGAGATCTCTGACAATATGTGAAGAATGAACTGCATAGAGATTGGAGGTGGGAAACCCAATTAGAAGGCTTTAGGAAAACATCATAAAGATATGAATTATGTTAGTGGTTGAGCAGTGAGCATGGAGAGAAGAGAGCTAGTTTGGGAGCTATTGAGAAACTTTGTTCCACAGAACTGGAGATTGGTTGGCATCTGAAGCTGAGGAGATTAAGGGGGCTTTGCCAATTGGGCAGCTTATAATGCCATTTAACAATATGGGGCAATTCAGGAGGAGGAGGCTTCGAGCTTGAAAATGCTGTTCAATCTGGACTGGTTAACTTGGAACACGGTTAATTTAGGAGCCTATGGCACACCCAAGTGATATACTAGCTCTGCCATTGTTTATAGAAATCTAGAATAAAGGAAACATCCTAAGTTGGATAAATTTGGGAAAGATAATATTATTTAGAGCTACCCTGTTGAAGAAGGTAGCTGCTAGTCACATGTGACCACTTGAATTTAAATTAGTTAAAATAAAATTTAAAATTTAGACAATTAGTTGCATTATCCACATTTTAAATCCTAAATAGATATGAATAGCTAGTAGCTATTATTTTGGACAGCACAGATATTCTTTTATTGTAGAAGTTTCTTTGGATTTTATCTACTGAATGATCAAAATGGATTTTATCTACTGAAAAGAGAATGAAACAGTGAAGAAAAAAATCCTTGGGAATTCCAACCTCTAGAGGTGAACAGAACAAGAGAAAGCCTGAAGTGGGAGAAACCAAGAGTTTCAGAAATCAAGGGAGGAAAAAATTTCAAAGGATATTAAGGTGACAAAAATGCCACAGATACAAGGAGGACAATAATTGATGAGCATCCACTGAATTTACTAATAGGAAGATCATCTGAGGTCTTGGAGTGGTGGAGCCAGACTCCAGATAATAGTGGTTTCAAAAGTGATGGAGAGTTAAAAACTAGAGCTGATGAGTATAAATTATCCTTTAAAAAATATATATAAATGAATGTGAGAGTAACATTGTGACTGACTCATACTACATAATACATGGTTGAATCTTAACAGCCCCTGACAAGGTGCCTCCTGAATTTTAATGTTTCATGTGTACCTAGAAACCTTGTTGGATACAGTGCGAGACCCTCATGTGTTAACCTTTGTTAATCTTTGTTAACATTAAGACTGCAACAAGTAGCCTTGCAAAATGTTCACATGTGGGCCTGGAAGCTCTTTTTTTTCCTCTTCTATTTTTTGGAATGTTTAAATAAAAAGAATTAAGCTGATTTTTGACTTGAAATAAAAAGGCATACCTCACTGCTCAGAAGATGAAAAGTTAGTTTTTCTTATATTTTAGTGTTTTATTTCATATTACAAAAGAAATACATTTTTTGGAAAGAAATTAGGAAACTCGTATAAGCAAAAAAGAAGAAATTAAATTTAATCATATCTATTTGTGAGTTTGAGCTCCAGAAAAGGAAACCCTGGTTTAAACAACACAAACCGTTATTTCCTGACGTAATAGGAAGTCCAGGGGAGAGTGGGGTTTCATGGCTGGTTTATTTGGTGGCTCATTGATGTCGTTAAAAATCTAGACTCTTTTTCTTCTCTCATCAGCCATCTTCTGTGCAGTTTTATTATCAGTCTTGTGGCAAGATGGTGGCAATATTAGCTCAGGGTGTCACATGCATACATAATTATGTTGAGAAAAAGAGACTTTTTTATCTCTTTTAAAAGTGAAAAAATTTATTGTAAAAGCTTCTTATTGAACTACTCCTCAAATCCTGTTAGCCAGAGCTGGGTGACAAGCCCACTTCTTACTCAGTGCTTACTCAGGGTACAGCACTCCTTTCTGAGCCTTGGAAGCTGTAGGTTGCCATTTGCCCCTGAGACCCATAAATAAATGGGGTTTGGGGAGACATTTAAACAAAAGAAGGAAGTTATTCTAAAGAAAAATAGGGAAACTCCATATTGGGGGGATAATCAACAGCATCCATAGCTAACAATCTGTAGGTTTAACTTTTGTTAATATTTTGGTAAATATCATTTCTGTGTGTGTGTGTGTGTGTGTGTGTGTGTGTGTGTGTGTGTAATAATATTGTTCATTCTGTCATAACATGTTTTTCCGCCTTAACAGTACATCATGAGTATCCTCTATGGCATAAAAGATTTTCTGTAGTATCATTTTATTGATTTACATTTTTTATGATATATCATAATTTGTTTGCCAAAGAAGAATTAAGAATAAATATTTACAGGTCTGATGTGGAAATTTTAATTTCAGTACGCTATATGCTAACATGGTACTGCAAACTTAAGGTCTTACTTTATTTGAAGGTAAGTAATAAATGAGGAGGGGACCTCATATTGATATTTATTTTAATAAATAATTATTTAAAAAACATGACTATCTCTTAACTCCCTAACCAAAACTCCTAGAGTAATATTCATCACACATCAAATTAGTCTTTGATATGTGAATTACTGGAGTTCTATTTAATAATATGGTAAATATAATAATAAAATATTAGTCATTTCTCATGGGCTTGGACCCTCATAAAAAATTTCTGAAACTAGGGGTTATTTATTTTGCATTTCTTATGGGACTATCAGAGCTATGGCTGTTAATATTTTATTTGCAAGACAAAGTATCTCATCTTTCTTAATAAGGTTTCACTTTTTCGAGAAATTACTTCTTTCATGTGAACTACCTGAAAAACAGTGAAGGTAGTTGTGCTTTCACAGGTAAAACAAAATTACTAGTGAAGCATGATTATTCAAACTAAGTGTATATTTCCCTCTATTTTTAGAATATTTTAGGAAAAAATAATATAGAGCCCCAATTTTGCTGAAATAACTGCCCCAATTCTACTTGATGAGTTTGCAAAGATCTCACTGGGAAGATACAAGGTCAAACTTCTTGTTCTTTACATTCTAAGTTATGATAAATTTATACTGTTTTCTCTAAGACTTACATTTGGTAAGATTTCCCACTTCCTAAAAGTCTTGCCAACTAGTTACTTTCTTGATCTTGGCGAGGTGAGGATAGCAACATATAACTCCCCTGCTGGTCCTTTATTTGAGCTAAATTTCCTACCTACAGGCTAATTCATATGCAGAATTTCACTGCTAGTTGACCTTGTTGCCTGTTGATAATCTGGCCAACACTTGATTGTTCAGAAACCTAAAAGTTAGCACTGCTTCTTTTATATTTTTTTCATTCATATTTGGCTAGCATTTCCAGTTCAGGAAGAGCAAAGTATATTTTGTCTATGAAGATTGAAAGGACCAACCACCAAAACTCTTAATTATCATCTCTGGTCTATAGGATAAAAACACCAGAAGAAATAGTAATGCAGTCAGCATTACTAAATTTCAGTGATTATA
The DNA here is from genome assembly GCA_004027375.1 of Macroglossus sobrinus. NCBI lineage: Eukaryota > Metazoa > Chordata > Mammalia > Chiroptera > Pteropodidae > Macroglossus > Macroglossus sobrinus. Next base: position 27,133 of record PVKZ01003982.1, read on the forward strand.
ACTTTTAAAGTTCACCAGAAAAAAAAAATTATGCAAATTTACCTCTCTCTCTTCTTTATTTCCCTTCTCCAGCAAAAACATTGTAAATTGTTAAAAGTCTTCTGGTGACTTGTCATATTTGGCACTAGTTTAATTGGTTTTGGCAAGTAGATTTTAGTGACTCATAAGAGAATACTTTTAGTTTTTTTACTAACAGATGCCTGTGCTGAAAGCAATGACAACAATGTCACATGGCTATAAAATTGCAGGAATTTACTGCTGGTGGTCCAATAAAAAAAAACTTGTATGAAAAGAGAATCATGAGAAGATAAAACTTAAAACATACACTGTTATAAATGTTTAGTCATAAAAGATCTTATCTATTGTCATTTATTTAAATGCCATAAGTTGAAATTGGAAATCTGCATGAGACATCATAAGACCCACTAAAATTTTGAATCCAGGGTATTTATAATCATTTCATTCGAACCACTGTTCTCATTTCTTATTCAGGGAAAGTGCCTCTAACATTACTAGAAAATTCAGTTGATATCCCACTCAGATTTTGCTACTTTTAAACATTTCTGTTTGAAAACTAATGTGTTATATTTGTGGGTCCTTAAAATTATTATTATTTCCTCATGCATTCTGATTCGATGGCCATTACAACTACATGAGTTGCTCTCCTTTGGAACATGAAAAATTTCTGCTACAAATGGTTGAGAGCCTGTTTATGTGCCACAAACTCCGCTAAGAACTGGAGAAACAGCTCTGAAAAAGTCCCTGGCCTCAAGGAATCTCCAGTACAAAGGCAGAAGTGGCAAGAAAACACTTGAACATTTGTGCTTATTGAGAGTTATGACAAAAAAAAGTCCTGTATGCCATGCTACAGGGTCATTGAGGTGGGGAGTTTAGGCCCCTTCTCTATCCCAGACCCAAAGAGAATTTTGGTCTTTGCCTGTTCTGCTTTGTCTCCTCCCTAGCACTCTAGGGAGATTCTGTCTGCCAGCCCTGATTATGGATTGTTATGATTCAAAAGCAAGAGAATGAGTACAGAGAGACTGAAAAGGTATGTGGTAAGAGGGGACAATATTATTTTCCTTGATTATTTTCCTTTGACTTCACCATTACAAAGGATTCTCATGGTGTGCAAAGCAGAAAATATGCTTAGAAAATAAGTTAAGAGGCTACATCATTGCCCCTAAAATCAGATAAGGAGAGGCTAATTAACTTCCAATCGAAAGGCATGCCCATGACCAAGTCCCCCAATCTGGGGTCTGAGCCCAGGCCTCAAGTTCCAGAAGAGGGTCTTGTTCTCTCCATCTAAGTTCTTGCTTAAGTCCATGGCCCAGATGGTCAGTCACAGTAAATAATAATACATTTCCCAGAGTTTGTAACATGCAGTTTGATCAAACACCATACGTAGGCAATGGCATAATGTCAATAAACTCTCCAAATTGATGTACGGATTCAACACAGTCTCTATTAGAGTCACAGTTGGCTTCTTTGTAGAAATTGACAAGCTGGTCTTAAAATTCATATAAAAATGAACTCTATTTATATGAAATATCCAGAATAGAAAAATCTATAGAGACAAAATTAGGTTAGTATGGCTGAGAAAAATGGGGGCATTGGCAGGTGATAACTAAGTGATAAGGGTTTTTTTTTTTGAAATAATGAAAATGTTTTAAAATTAGTTGTGGTGTTGGGTATACAACCTTGGGAATATACTAAAATCCATTAAATTTTACACTTTAAATGGTTGAAATGTATGGTATGTGAATTATATTTCAATAAAGACTTTAAAAATTCTGCGCTTTTAATGTTTTACTTAGATGAACATGCAATTAAAATCAGTAACCATTTTTAATGGCTTTATAAAAAAGATAATGACTTATGTCCTCTAGAAAGGTTGCATCCAACTTATTCAACTTCCCACCAATAGTGTATGAGGACACCTGTTCCCTGTTCAGTGGACAGGCACTAGGATGGACATTTGTAGTTTTATGGCTGGCAGCAGTTCCAAGTGGTTGGAGTTTGAGCTATATCAGTTGTTAAAATATTTTGGAGGGGAAAAAATGGCGTAGATGATAGAGGCTCTGTTAATCCCTCTGGCTACCAAATCAAAGTTGTGACAGAAACAAGGAGCAGCAGCAAAAAAAAACTGCCTGGGAGCTAGATGAACAAGCCATACAACCAGAGAGAAATCCAAGAAATCACCCTCCAATGGCAGAAGGTAAGATGGGGTGAGGATGCAGGGCTGCCTAGTCTCCAGTGGCTGAGTGAGATGGAGGCAGCAGCAACTGTAGATATCTCTTAACAGAGCCATATCCATGAGCAGATTTTTGTGGTCATGGACCTGCCCTCTTTGAGCACCAGTGCCACTTTGGCTATGCGCAGGAGTTACCAAGGAGTTATAGGGAGACATTGTCAGAGTGAGGGCCAAGGTGAGACTCATTCTGTATAGAAGTACCGGAAGTATCCATTGTTCTTCTGTTGAGCTCTCACCGCTACCAGTGCACAGACACAGCGCCACCATAGCCGAGACCTCTTCAAACTGAATAACAGGTTGCTCTGCCCAGAGGATTGCCTGAAACCCCGCTTCCTTCAACTCATGGCCCCACCCAAGCCACATCCAGATATATTCTCAGCGAGTCAGGTGCTCCATTCTGAGCAGCACGTAGACTCACTCTGGAGGCAGCTGGCCTTGGTTTCTCGTGTGACCTTTTGAGGCAACTATAAGCACATCTCTTGTGATTGCTTGCTGAATCTTAACAGGTGGCCCTGGAGGAGTAAAGGCTTAAGCTAAATTTGGCCTGCAGCTGAACCCTGATCAGGACTGTGCCACTGAACAAATCCATACTAATAAGACCAGTAGTTGATTTCTCAAAAGAAACTATGCAGGACAGAAAGACTTGGCACAAAATATTCAACGTGATAAAGACCCAAGATCTACAACCAAGAATACTTTATCCGGCAAAGCTATCATTTAGAGTTGAAGGACAGATAAAGAGTGTCCCAGACAAAAATAAGCTAAAGGAATTTATCACCACCAGGCCAGTATTACAGGAAACGTTGGAGGGACTTCTTTGAGAAGAAAAACCATATATGAAAAACAGGAATAAAGAATGGTAACAACTACATTTCTATCAATAATTACCTCAAATGGAAAAGAATTAAGTGCTCCAACCAAAAGATAGAGTGGCTGAACAGATAAGAAAATAAGACCCCTACATATGCTGCCTACAAGAGACTCACTTCAGATTAAAAGACACACACAGGGGATGAAAAAAGATATTGCTTCGATGGACCTAGAAGGTATTTAAGTCAGACGAAGAAAGATAAACTCTATATGATCTAAGGAATAAAAAGAACTAATAAAAAGGAATAAACCCTATATGATCTAAGGAATAAAAAGAAACTAATCAAAAACATATTCACAAATATAGTGGACAATTTGGTGATGGACAGAGGGGGGGGTTTGGGGTCTGAGACAATGGGGTGAAGAGTTAAAGAAGTACAAATTAGCAGTTGATAGTTGGGCACAAAGAGCATGGCAGAGGAAATGCAGTTAGCATTAATACATTGGCTGGGTGGAAGGTCAGGGGAGGGAAGAAGCAATGTGGGGGGAATGTGTTATGAACTATGTAGATGTCTAACCAGTGTATGTATACTTAAAACTAATTAAAATAAATAAGTTAAAATTTTTTGAGTATCCTTCCTACCTATTCCCTGCATCCTGGCCTACCTTGGGAATCATCAAATTTTTCATATTTTTGCAAAACTGATAAATTGAAAATAATTTGATAAAATTTTAAAATTATGAGTGGGGTTGAGTATGATTTCTTTTTGAAGCATTGACCTTTTTTTTAATAAAAGTAATTTACACATGGTTTAAGTATTAAATTAGATTATAAAAATTTAAAATTAAAAGCACTGGTCCCTAATCCCATCTCAGTCCTGTTCCCCAGAAAAACCATGTTACTCGTGTACCATTTTCTGATTTTTGTTCTTTGTGTGATTCTCAATTTCTTTAGATTTACTAAATACCTCTAAATAATGTGCATAAACTTATATTTCTTGATTTATTCCTTAAGAATCTCTCTTGAGTTCTTTTCATTGTAAGGATTTAGCTCATCTCTTCTTATCTTCCATGTAGTCTTGTCACTATTTTTATCTTTATCAGTTGCTTTTGTAACTCTGAATAGTATACTTACATATCTCTCTCTCTCTTTTTTGGTCAATTATTAAGATAAAAAATTTAGACTCATAATTGATCCTCCGTCATTTTCCCCTTTCCACTTCCCATGTTCAGTCATCTATATTTAACAATTGCCAAGGCTGATGTTATTTATTATTTATATTCTGCTCTGAAATGATAAATGCATCTGTGCCGTGTCAATACATTGAATCTAAAGCAGAAAATCAATAAAGTTTTTGTTATTATGACCACGTATATCTGTTTACCGCAGATCCAAGTAATGTGCAATGTTTATATTTCCTTTTCTCGTTCCCCCTGAAACTTCTAATTGCTTATTTATTCTGACATTGTTGGCTTTATTGCATCTTTAAATTGTATTCCATTCTCCAAAAAAATACTATCAAATGTGTAAAATCTCCTTTTCTAAGACACCTCCTTCCTGGACACCTAGCTCTCTCATACTGCTTGTTTCCCTAGGTTTGCTGCACAGCTGTATCATGGAAGCTCCCTTTGTCATTCTCCTGGGTTCCCCCCATAGTGAATTGGGTTCAATTCACTATGTTTCAGATCCTTGTATTACCTCTAAATATAACTGACTGAGAAAGGCTGTATTAGAGCTCAACTTGTTCTGAAGATATCTTTACTTCATCATTTAATTTATAATTAGATTGAGCATAAAATTTCCAGATGATAATATTAAAAAATTTTTGTTGTATCAGAAAGCTTGATTTTAAAAAAGAGTGGTAGGGGGTTCCCAGTAGACATAACTGTAAATCCAAAGTTGAATTGTCCTCAGATACAGTTTGATTTAGAGGTTTACAGGGTTGTATGAGCTTTGGATCCCTTTTGTGCGTGTGTGTGATATCTGTACCCATCAAACCCAAAATTGTGATCAGGATATGATCTGTGTTTTTAACACTATTGTTGACATTTATTAAGGTATGTGTGTCTAATATATAATTAATTTTATAAATGTTTCTTGGATTTTGAGGAAAAATATATTCTTTTATAATAACAAAAAAGTTATTTATTTTTTTAGATTCTAGAAATACTTAGATTTCACAAACTTGGCATTCTTTCTTAGCATTTCTCAGCTCTTTCTTTTCCCCTGTACTTCCTCTATTTGCTTATCCTGCTGTTGTACCTCAGTAGTTGTGATAAAACCATATTAAACCCAAAAAGTACTTGAACTAATAATGGTGTAAAATCTTTGTGTACCTAAATCTATAAGAGTCTGATGCATAGGTGCTCAAAATTATCTGTTAAAAGGATTTAATGAATAAAAAAGAACAGCACATCCAAACAAAGCAATTCAATTCTGTTCTTCTTCATAGGTATCTCCATCTCTTGCTGCAATTTTTCCATTTGTTTTATTTTTTTTTATTCTTGTTTGCTATTTAAGATAAATATCTAATTTCCATTGGGAATTTCTCAGGAGCAGAAATATATTATTGACCATAGCTATTGTCTTCTTTTTTTATCCACCCAAATTCAGACTATTCATTTATAAAAGTACAGAAAAATCTATGGAAGAATGCTTTCTATTCACGATTAAAGGAACTCATGAAGTGTCAGTTTTCTCAAGCTCCCAGAAATGTCCTAAAGATAATCACCTAGGGGAGCCCACTTGTGCTCACAAACAGGCTAGTATTGCCTCAATGGGCACAGGGCCTCTCTCCTGGGTACAAAGGATGGGGACAAGGAGGGATGGCAAAGGTCCACCCCTCTAGAAATATCACCAAAGGGCCTTCTGGAAATTTGGCTTGATTTATGAAGTAAATCTAGCCTCACCCAGAAAAGTTTCTCTTTGCCCTAAAATGAAACTTCTGTATTCTGACTTACATTGGCAATGTTGTTCTTGTTAAGGACACAGTCCCCTTCAACTTCTCCTGAACCCCAGCAACTTAGGCATAATTTGAATTTGTCATATGGTGCTGATACACAGAAAGGTTGACTTGGCTGTTAATATTGGCAAAAGGAGTCATGTTTTCCTAGAAGTATGAACATTTTGCATTTAATAAAAGCAAGATTCTAAAAAATTGGCTTCTATGCTATAACTTCTAGGTCTTGTAAAGGTATACATGGCTTGCAGCAACCAGGGGTGATATACAGGAGTGAGTTATTTTATCCAGAGAAATATCTATTAGTGATTCCAGTTGAGGTTCAGGTCTAACAACTTTACAAATCTTAACTGAGAGAGACCCAAGGTAGATGTTTCTTTCAGTTGGCTTTATGCGTTCAATGTGGCAAAGCTTGACAATGGGACTTAATCACAAAGATTTGATCAGGTATCAATAATTTGTAAATGGTTATATTTCTTAATAAACTCTCTCCACACTCTAGTAAACTAGAGATGCTAGCTTAACAGCATTGTTCTGTATAATTCTGGAGAGAGAAGAACGATGTTATAGATCTCATTCTAAGTGTCTATTCAAGATGAGCACCTCCACAGTTGAATTTGAAATAAATCAAAGCAGCTGGGCCAGTACACTGGATGCCAGTATGCATACCAATCCTTTCCTTCCTAACCTAAGTAAAATTAGAAAGTGTTTCCCTTTCTACATTGTAGGCTACATAAAGTTTTAGAAGAGATTAAAAAAATAAAACTTAGTTTAAAAAAAATTTTTACTTTTAGGAATTTAATTGTTGAATATACTTTCTTTTTAAAGCCAAGCTATGAAATAATCTTCAGTCGGCATTTAAAAAAAAAAACTGGAAACTGCTTAAATGCCAATTTAAAAAAAACTACTGAAAAATGTTGTAGAATATATTGATGTATATAGCATCCAAATCTAATAAAATTGAATGCTATGCAGCTAGTCAAAGGACTGAGATTGATCTATTTGTGTTAACATAGGAAGTTCTTCATGGCATATCATTATGTGAAAATAAGCCAGATGAAGCAATAAGGGTATTGATTATATGATCACCTCCATGAAAAAATTTTAAAGTAAGTGTGTGTATGTCTGTGCAATGCAGAAATAACTATAAAAACTGTTAATAATGAAAGTAAAATGATCAGGTGAGGAAGTATATTACTTTTTATTTTACCACTTTCTGTACTGCAGGAATTTTTTATTACGTATATGAATTAATTTTAAAAATCATGTTATCAGAGATTATCTCCATGATAAGGTTATAGAACATTAGTATTTTATAGTTTTATGCATTAAGAAACACTAGCCAATGTTATTTTTCAAAACTGCAATGATAGAAATATAGTCTTAACAATGACAATTACAGTGGTTCAATTTCAAAGTTTGTTTCTAAAAAAATTATAAATTATAAATTCAAGCTCCTCTCGTCTAATAGATATGAAGTTTGTGCAAGAAAACTTTTGAGCTGATATATGAACTAGGCTCTGGAATCTAGTTGAGTCTGGGTAGGGAGGGTTGTTTCAAAGTGTAATAAACTAGAATTGGACTTTTATAGGCAAATTTTTGAAAAATATTAATGCATAATGATTTTATGAAAATATGTAAAATGAATAAACTATAGACAAAATGTATTTTCCACTGTTTTTCATCAATTGTATATATATGGTTCATAAACATTGTTAAGTTTAAAGATTTTTCTCAAAGATATCATTTGCCACATTAAGAAGAAATACCACCAAATGGGGACATTGAAACAAGTAATAGATGTTTTCCTTTCATGAAGTAGTTAGTTAAGTCATTCTGCATTTCCTCCTCCCTCCTGATAGTTTCAGTTCTGTGGTTAAAACTACTTGAATCCAGCCCTGAATATTTAATTAATACACAGTGAGTGACACTCTGTTCCCCCATAACCTCACACAACTCCAGAGAGAACGCAAAGTACTCATATTCCCCTTGGACTTGTTGATTAACTGATTGATTATAAAGTATGATGGAAGTTGATTCTGATGTATATTACTTCCATAAAATTAATGACCGCCTCAAAAGTCATTCCAGTCTACATTCAGCAGGACCTGCAAAGTGATTTTCACTAAGCTTGAGATTTTTCTCTGATTAAAAATAGACTTTTCTGTTTTTCTTGAATTTGAATTTCAAAATCAAGTTACTGTAATGCCTCAGTAAGCAAGAAATGAGTTAGATTTGCATTCGTGACTTATGAAGAACTTTAGTGCCTGATGGTAAGAGAAAAAGAGGAAGTGGGATATGTTTTGGATAGGATCACTGGGCTTCAGAGGGGTGCCACATCCCACCATATTTACTTAGGCTGTTTAATGTGAGTAGTCAAATTTAGGACAAAAACTCTTTGTTATTTCCAAGAAGAATAGTTTAATAATTTGGGGAGGTTAGGAATTGACTTTCATTACAAATGCATTTCATTTAAAGGTGCCCAAATATTTGCTGATGAAACACCTGTTCAGGTCACAGTTGAGAGTCTATGCACTGGACCTCGAATCCACTACTGTGATGGAAAGCTTTTTCCATCACAGCAGAGTGGCTACTCATGTTTTATAAATTTTCTGAAAAAGATTTCCTCTCTCTGGATCTTTACGGATCCCCTTGTTCCTAAATTTGGGTCCCTTTCCTCAATGTCAGTTCAGTTTTAATTCTGGTAGTAAAAAGGTTAATATTGCTTCAGTTTGAACCAGCTTTTGCCCACGTCTGTTTCCATCTGCCACAAGTTGTTGTGAATCTACATCCAAAGTGGGAATTTGTTTGGCCCAATAGTGCTTCTTTAAAAGCCTTGAAAGTTGGTGTGTTTATTGTCTTTGCTTTGAGGATTCCAGGCTTGCTTACCTCCCATGACCTTTTGTCCCCATGTATCCTTGTATGTAAACAGTTTTGCAGCAGCAAAACTCTAGCTCGCAATGGCCTTGACAGCAGGGCTGTGAGTAATAGTTTTCAGTTTAGAGAAATCTCTTTCCGAATTCCTTCTGCTCTGTGTCTCCTGACCTCAAAAGTGCTGTTGTTAGCAACAGTCAGATATGTCATTTCTCCTCCATATGATCTTATTTTTAGATGAGTGTTTTCAAAAAAAGCAAAGTGAATAATTTGTATTCAACTTTTATTCTTTCATTCCTTGTTTTCACCTAGTTTTATTCCTTGTTTTTCACATCTTTGGAGATATGTTTCTATATTTAGCCTTCTTTTAGAAGAAAGCTATTTCTACCTTCTAGTCAACTGGCTTTTGATCTGGATGGATCTTCCCTAAATCCTTAGGGAAGGAACACAAGCTGGTTTCTGCCTTCAAACAGCATTGTATGGGGAGAAAAGGTCCACTGATTTCCATCCTTTGCCCACCTTCTCTCACATATCCACCCCACAACTGCCCGGCATCTGAGCAGAGGCCTGACACAGACTCGAAAAGGGAAGAGAGCTGGCTTTAGGATCAGGATGAGACCTGAGGACATTACTTCCCAGAGAAGAACAGTTCCTTCACACTGATGCTGTTGCACAGTCTAAATGTGACTCCCTAGGGTGGTCCCTCTGCGCAGAAACTTCTCCCCTTGGGTTATGGGGAGAAGTCCAGAATGGAGCAAATAATGCTTCTCTGATGTTCCATTTATGAATTTATTTTTCCCAACTTGGGAGCCAGAAATTGCTTACTATTGATGGAGAATATGTCTTTTTGGGATATTGATTATTTTAAGATGGTTATTTTTAAGAAACAAATGACTCAGAAAGAACATTTACCTCCCCTTTAGCTGCCTAGAAGAATTCAGATAGAAAAACTTGCTTAAATGAAGGGAGCTTAGTATAATATAAACTAAGTGTGGTAGACAGGGAGGAGACTAGCAATCTGTCCATTGGACTCCTCTCTCTGTTCCTTCATTTCTGGGTGGCCCAGAAGGTCCAGCAAGAATTTGTTTACCACTATTTACTCCTTCTCATCTACCTATGGATTGCTTTACTTCCCTTTGAAATCTAAACCACTACTCCCTGTTTTCCATAGCTCATTATAGTATAGAGGCTTCAACTGACAGATATGGCCTTGGATTTCATATTATTATGGAGCCTTCATGTGCACATACTTAATCAATTTGGTTATTTTAGTATCTCAAGAAGAAAAACTGTTTAATGCATGAATGGCAAGATTAAGGAAGTTTGGACAGAGGGCTCAATGTTGTCCAATGGAGCTTGAGGAGGCAGCTATTTACCAGAAGAAGGAACTGTTGAAGGGTGGTGAAAGTTTATGAGCAATCAGAAGGGTAATCGAAGATTCATGAACCAAGATGTAAATATGCAAGCAAGCTCTTGAGGGTTGGAGGAAGAATGCCTTGCCAGAGTGAAGCATTTGTGTAAAGAAGAGGTGGGAAATTTCAGTTAACTCCAGGAGTTGCAGATTCCTATAATAATGACATTGTTTTTTTATCTTCTGTCTTCTTTTAATCCTCTTATAGACAATATTTAGATGGAGTGATTTGTCTAGCTGCATTGCCCAGGCTGCTTCTTCTCTAAACCACATTAACCAAAGCAAGACTTTGTATTTATTTTTCTGTTATGTTCTTGCATTAGAATCCTCTTGATTTTTACACCTCCTAGTGAAAGCCAGGGGTCTTCCATAGCCATGCCACAGGTGCCACAGACTTCATTCTAGAACCTGAGCCATGTATTGAGACTGCTCATATCCAAGTCCAGTAGCAGAGATCATGTAAGTGAAATGAATTATCTAGAATGATCAAGTTAAATTTACTTTGTTATCATTATCATATGGGATGCACAGAATTTCTATGGTAAAGTAATTTACTATTATGATTAACCATTGCAGTAAACCAGCGTTAATAATCACATTTATTTAGGGTATCATTATTTTTCAGGTTAGTTGTTGGAACATTTAGCCATTAATAAGATGAGGCATCATTTACTTCCTTGGCCTCTAAGCTAATTCAGTTATTGACAATTGTGAGATTTTTAAAAATATATATCAATAGCTTCTAGTAGTTAGAGATCTGGGTTTCCTCCTTCAAACAGCCTCATCACCAGAACATATGTTTAAATGAAAGCAAAGTTTCAGACCAGATTCTGCAATGTACAACCAAACATGAATTGCCAGGTAAGCACAAAAATAGTCATTCAACTTCTTTCCCCACTTCTCTTATCATTTTAGGCATGCTGACCAGCCCCTTGCAGAAAATAATAGTTTGATATAGTCACAACAAAATTTCAGGTGACAGAGATGATAGAGGCTGCCCTCCATTAAGTGGAGACCACAGGACAGAATTCTATCCCAAGGGCACCACAAGTGTTAGGCTTCTGGGTTCTCCAGACCAAGGGAAGAGGTGCCAGTTGAAATCTTCTAAGTCAACTACATGCCTTAACACCACTCATTTCTCCAGTAAAACCTTACTTCTAACACATCCTATGATAACTAATAAACCCTCTTGGGCAAATGGAGACAGGATTATTTGAAGCCCTTGCATTCCTCCCTTCTGGAGCTTAAATTCCTGATAAGCGTTCTTTATCTGTTAACCCGCACTTTTGACTGATCACCCTAAGGCACAGATGAAAGTAAAGTATAAACATAGTTATCATCTGGTTTGCTTAAATTTTAGGTCCTCCTCCCTTTAATTCCCAACAGCTATCCTAAAGCTGCTTCCAGTAAAAATATAGCCTAAGTCAAACTGCATGTTTTCTATGTTCATGTAACTTCCATACAAACACTCTAGCACCTCTTAATCCCTGTATCATTCTAACAAAATTGCTACTACTGAATTTCTCATATAGAGAAATATAAGATCCACCACTGCTGGAATCCAAATTCTTATGATTGATTTCACAGAAACACAAATCAAGCTACTTAGATCCATATATGGTAGATGCTGGGACGCAGTGCTCAGATACCCGCAGTGCTGCTTGGGAGTTCTGCTGGAAGTGGGCCTCACTTAACCCCCTCCGGGAATTGCCTGGGCTGAAGTCTTCTACTTCATCCAAGATTACACCCAAAGGTAGCAAGTTCCAGGGAAATTTCCATGTATAGACAGAAATACTGGAATAGAAAAGTCTGGCCCCAACACCTCCAAAGGTCCATCCCAGCTCCAGAACTCCTAACATCTCTTCCTGACCCATCCTGCTTCCTTCCCTTTGCTCACAGGTGTTAATGCTAGGAGCACTCCCTAATAAACCGTCCCCCACACTATTCTTTATCTCAGAGTCTTCTTCTTTTGTAATAATTTACTCTAAATTACAGGTTTGCAAGGATGCCATGTGTAGTATACCCAGATGAGGAAATTTGTTGTAAGCATTCTGAAATAGAGGGACCTGAAGTATAGCACCAAATGAGCCTGGAGCCTCTGGGCTCCACATCATCCTCACTAGCTATTCTGGGGATGCCTGCATTCTGCTTCAAGACCCTTGTTTCTAAGTTTTGAGCACTTATTCAATTGTTCAAAAGATGATCTATAAACATTATGTCTTAAATTTAGCTTTTATTTGTATTGCAGTAACACATGCACCTAGTTAAAAGAATGAAATAATTCTACAGAGCTTATCTGACAGAGGCTGCTGGTTGAACACTGACATCAGTTCTCACCTTCTTGAACAATAGGATTTCTGAATTTTAGCTGAGAATGGCCAACAGCTAATCACTGCATTTCTCAGCCTCTCTTGCAGCTTGGTAAGGCCATGTGCCCACAATCTGACCAATGGATGTGTGTCATTTCTGGAACATGTTTCTGCCAAGGCATGCACATGTGCTCCCCGACCCATTCCATCTTCCCACTGGCTGGGATGACAAGAACTAGAATGGCTGCCTTGATCCCAGAGATGGAAGGCGTATTTTCAGGGCCATAAAGCTGACTTTCCAAATCAGATTGCTTCTCTCTGGACCATATTAAACTATATATATAGTTTATATATATATAAATATATAAGTGTGTGTGTATGTGTATACATATATGTATACACACACATATATGTATGTATGTATATGTGTGTGTATACACACACACACACAAACACACTCACACACACATACACGCACCCATTTAGTATTTTGGAGTCTTTTTGTTAAAGCACCCTAATCTGTACATTCATCTATATAGCTTGTTTAAAAGAAAAAAAGATAATCCTATTCTCTTTTGTTTTTCCCAGAAGCAATCACCATATGTTAAAATAACATACAACTACCTGATATTTCATATTTAAGCATTGTCTATTGAATTTTCAATGTGGAAGATGAATATTCCACTCTCTCTCCTTCTCTCTCACCCTCATCATGCCCCTGCATACCTACTACTAACTTCTCTCTCTCCAAAAATAGTTACATTGTAATTTTAAATAGATAGATATTTAGTGTTGATATAATTATGACAATGTAAATGGTATATAAAACTAACCTCTGCAGAGCACTGTAGATGCTTTTTCTTTCTTGAATAATATTTTGTTTTTCTCTGGAGATAATATTGAGATATTTATTTTTTAAAATTTTCTTAGCTTCACATTGACTTATCATTAATTCAATTGTATTCTCCAATTGCATTCTCTCCTCTCAATATGTTCACACTTCAGAAGCAATCAGTTTCATCTGTTTAAAGAAATATTCAAAGAGCTTTGTGACTGGCTCCATCTGGAGTGTTGCTCACTAAACCCGATGTGTGTGTTTGATTTGCCATCTTTAACTGGACCTAAACCAGTTCTATAACTTTGGATTGCTAGGATTAAATCTTAATCCCTTCAATGGGCTGCAAGGGCTGCTGTGGCTATGTGACATAGCATGTTTCATTCAGAGGGTTCCATATGCAAATGTTCTCCTGAGAATATTAGTAGCCTCTTTAAAAAACAAAAAACAAAAAAACCCCACTAACTCAAGGTATTATTGTTTAATTGCTTCTAATTCAATATTGTTCAGGCTGCACCATTGCACATGGATACTGGCCAACCTTCAATCTACAGAATCCCCATATATTTTGGGTATGGTACTAATGCACAATCCTTTGGTCTTTGTCCAAGTTCAAGGTTAGGTGTAACTCTAATGGAGAATACCTGGAATCTAAACAGCCAAGTTGAGAGCTTAACCAGAAGCCCCTTCCTCAATATGCCCTTTTACTGACAACATAGTGAGAGCTTCCCCTCCCTGATCTGCCAGGAATTCTGGGAAGATGACTTACCTTGGCACATTTTATTACAAGATTAAACTGTGCAGGGAGGCTGGGAGAAAACATAAAGGGCAGAACCTGATCAACAATTGCCAGGCTCTCTTCAGTTATCTTTCTTAAATTCTGATGTGATTTTGGATGCCTACACAACCAATGTGGTCTGATGAAAGAATATCAGCTGAGAGTAGCCTAGTAAAGTAGAGTGAAGATAACTATTTCCCACTTGGGGCTGAAGTGAGAGTACTCAGTATAGCTTCCTAACACACACACACACACACAAACACATACACACACACACACACACACATGTGCATACAGAGTAATACGCATAAATTTAATACTTGATAATTTCAATCTGGCTATTGATATTTCAAAAGTTTTGGAAGAAAATTTTCATGAGTTGATTTTTAGTTGTTTATGAAGGCATTTCTATATGGAAATGTTTTTGAAATTTGTGCTTTTATGTTTGCAATCATCACCACACATTTATGAACATCTACAGAACCTGTGCCAGGTGCTGGCTGCCACATACACAAATGACTAATGACAAAGTAAGATAAGATATATTAAATAACCAATAGGAAGGGAAAGGAACAAAGTAGAGAGGTGGAGACTTTACTCACACAACAAATAGAAAGACTAGATTGTATACCAATGAAAAGGAGGAGGTAAGCAGTTTGTGCAAGTGGGACAGTGTGTGTGGGGGGTGCAGAGGTAGAGATGGACCTGAAGTGTACCTGGCATGTGCAGAGAGCAACAGGATGCAGGTGTAGGAATAATAAAAGACCACTGTGAAGGGTAAATTGATTCTAAATTGTGGCCAAGCTGAAATGCCAACTTAAGGGATTTGGACATCTTGAAGGCATTGGGAAACCGCAGAAGGATTCCATTTTGTTAGGGGTATGGGGTTGGTTTGGGAGGAGAGGAAATGTGATATATACAATCACTACTTTGGGATGACTCAGATCAGAATGGAGAGGGACTGCGGCAGACTCAGGGGAAAAAGATGAGAGCCTGGTGTAAACCTACCAATTATTAAGCACCTAGGCTGTAACCTATGTTCCAGGCTGTGTGAGCCTTACCATTCCATCCCTGTGTCAGGTAACTTTCACAACATCCAGTGGAGTAGCTATCTGGCTCCATTTTACAGATCAGAAAACTAACTGAGAGGTCCAAGGTCACGTAATGGGCAAATGACACAGGTGGAAT
Organism: Macroglossus sobrinus; assembly: GCA_004027375.1. Lineage (NCBI taxonomy): Eukaryota > Metazoa > Chordata > Mammalia > Chiroptera > Pteropodidae > Macroglossus > Macroglossus sobrinus. The sequence continues at coordinate 42,549 of PVKZ01003982.1, forward strand.
TTGAACTCACTTTTTTCTGATATTATACCTTTCTACTATGATACATCAGCCTCTTGTTTTTTTAAATGGTTGGTCACGGTAGTAACAGAGAACAAGAAAGGGAACTCTATTTAGGACTGGGTTATCCCTGCAACCTCAATGTCCTTGTGTTGTATTGTGATTTTGTGAGTAACTATCTTCTGATTTCCACTTAGAATTTGCAGAGTGAAAACCATTCAGTGCTACAAGAATCTCTCTGAGAGCCAAGTCCTGTGATCACCGTGAGCTGGAAAGTGAGTAGCGAAACATGTTTCAGGTTTGTGGGAAATTGTGAAGGACAAGACAGAAATCATAAAGGCGCAATTGAATTATGCTGTGCTGTGGCCCCTGGGATCACAGCTGTTTTCCAGGCCTACAATCGTTCTCATTAGGAAATTTAAAACGCGAAGCTCCGGGTCCACAACCTTGCACTACTCTGGCCACGTGGTGACAGGAAGCCCTGTGTTTGTACAGGTGGAGGAGTGAGCAGCCTTGCAAAGTGGGTGGCTGGAAGCCCTTCCCAGAGCACAGGTGGGCTGTTGGAGGAGAAACAAATCCAGGAAGAGGCTAGTGTGTTCTGGTGTTATCAGCTCCCCTCTCCAGAGGGAGGAGTGACCACGTTGGTGGGTCATTTCAGGGCCAGAGTCAACTCAATGTTGCAGGCTCTCTCCAGCCCGCCTATTGCAGAGGGATTTAGTCCTGGCATGAGATCAATTCCCCTTTCTGAGCAGCCCCCCAAAATTACCTGCAACACAATGCCTTTGTACACAGCTAAGAACAATCCAAACTAAATATGCTTTTTGAGGACACATATAGGAATGTCATAGATTTAAAAAAAAAAAATCTTTGTTTGGAACAAAGAGACTAAAGATACAAGACTCAGGATAGTGGTTGTCCCAGGTTTGGAGTTGGGAGAGGCAAGGGGCCAGGAAAGACAGGACCACCTAGATGACTGAGGTGTTATCAATGTTCTAGATTCTGAGTTGGGTGTTGAGTTCATGGGAGTTGATGAAATTATTAAAAAGAAACAAATCTACATATAAACCATAGACAGGGGTGCATAGGCCAATGATAAGAGTATGTCAAGAACCTAAGATTATAATTAACCCATTTCTGTTTACCCTAAGTACAAAAAGAATAAGAAAACAAAAGAAGATGTGATATTGCAGGACTCTGCCAAGGCGCCCCCATGCTGGGACACTCTGGCTCCCCTATTACTTTGTTGGAAGCCTTAGTGTACCACTTGATGACCTGGCACCTGCTATATGCAGGCTTTTAGGCATTTGAGGCCACTAATACCCACGTGCAGAGACAACACAGTTCTTAACTCCAAGACCCTGACATGAGCAATGGTTGAAAAATTCATTTAAAATGAATATTAAGAATGACAATAACAGATTATATTGAAAATTTAGGTGTCAATGATCATTTTCTTTAAATTAAAGGACATTTAATGTCAAGGAGAAAGTCAGAAAATGTGAATTTTTGCATGTGGCCTACAACTAAATAGTTTCGTAATCTCAAGAAACAAATTTTCTTCTCAGGAGCTGGAATAATTCAAGTATACCTTTTACGATTTTTCACCCTAAAGTTCTCTCTCCATATGTTAAGCAAAATATCCTTTCCACCCTGAAAGAATACAAAATGTGAGTTTCATCTAGCTGGTCTCAAAGGCACCTTCTGGCTCTGAGGTCCATGTTGCCATGCAGGTTGTGTCAGGACATTGGGGTCAGTAGTTATGACACAAGGCCACTGCCATCTTCTCTGGCTAAGAAGGTCCAGTTCAGGGGGATTATTCTGATATGTCCAGTGACTTGTTTCTCTTTTTGAAGTGCTGAAATTAATCTCAACTTTCTATACCTTGAATGTTTGAAACACAGAATTAAGAGTCATTAAAAAACAGTGAAAGAGAAAGGAGGAAGAGGAAAAATCGGCAGAGAGATTAAAATGACAGTTCATGGCAGTCTGAGAAAAGCCAGGTGACTACCATTATGGCATAACAACATATCTCCAAATGTGTCCTCTGAATTTTTCTTACAACCAAGTTCATAGAATTAAAATGTGCTGCTGGTGAGATAGGTGCCATTCATTTAATGAGGAACAAGTTAGCTCAACAAAAATGTCCTGAGAAATTCCTATGAACCAGGAAGTATGTTAGGCCCCAGGGACAAAGAAATAACCAAACCAGGCATTGTTTCTGCCCTGGAGGAATGTCTGCGAGAAAAACAAGAAACAATGGCATCTAAGTAAATATACAACATGATCCCAAGCAGAGACATGTGCTTTAAAGGAATGGTTCAACATATGGGGAGGGTGCGGACATGGTGTTGACAGAAGATTTCTCTGATGGGGGCCCAAGTGAAGCAGAGAAGCAGCCAAATGATGATCTCACAGGTGAACTTTCTCAGAAGAGAGGAGGAGCAGTGGGTGCCTGATACCTGAGGCAGCAGTGGTCGTGTGTGTGGCCTGTCTGAAGACCAGAGGGGGTTTGTGTGGCTGGAGTCAGAGCCTGCAATATGATTTGCAGGGCCCAGTGCAAAATGAAAATGAAATAAAAATGCAGGGCCTTTCTAAGCTCAGGGCTTGGGCTACTGGACAGGTAGCAGCTGGCTCGGCTGGATCATAGCAGGAAGTGATGTCTGAGAAATACTTAAAGCTGATTGTGAATGCCTTTGTAAGCCATTCAGGGACTTTAGAGTTTACTCAAGTTCATTAGGAAGCCATCAATGAGTTCTGAGTAGGGGAATAGAGTGGCCTGACACACTTATAGAAGGATCCCTGGTGTGAAGATGAGCCTGGAGAGACCAAGAGTGACAGGAGGGAGGTCAGTGAGGTGGCTAAAGAATTGTAGCAATGACAATAAATACAGGAGTAACTAAGTATGGGCCTCTTTTGTCATAACTGGATACTATATTGTCCTTACCACTACGCATATTTGGAATATTCTATGTGTTCTTTGGATCTGGCAATGAATAAAACTACTTTGGAAGCTGTAGCAGATTTGAGTAATGTGCTTAAAGACTTAAAGAACTTAGGCAGAAGGAGAAGCTAGGCTGAAAGTCCCCTTTATAGTCTCAGGATACTCTTCCCTCAATTGATTTGACACCAAAAGGATAGGAAGTAGAATAGAAACACATCTGTCTATCCTGTGTGCCCCTGATCTGGAATTCCACTTCACTTTCTTTAAAGGAAAGGGAAATTTCTGAGGGCCTAAAGAATGTCTGTCAATAGCTCCTACAGGTGTCACAAGGAGGAAAATTTAGAATTTGAGTCAGAAGAGAGGGGTGGGCTTTTAGGTAGAGTAAGTGTCTGCTGCAAGGTGCAGCTTCAGTGAGTGTTCCACTGTTTCCTTCCTCAGCCATTGAGGGGCATCCGGGAGAGTTCACCTTCCAAATACTGGCTTTTAGAGCTCATGTTGAAATTATGGGAGAGAGATTGAAAAAGGAGTTGAAGGTGGCTAAGAAAACAAAGAGAGGATTCAAATTAGCTGACTGCTTATGGACACTCATGCTCTCTAACACAAACTTGTGCCTATTCGTAGTAACTTTGTGATTGACCACTGTCTGTGTTTGTACAGTGAAGGAAGAGGTCAGGTAACTGCCTAAGGCCACCCATTAGGAAATGGAGAAATCAGGATTCAAAGTCCCACTCATTGTTTCCATCTTGCCAAAACCATAATAGTGGTGGGTTTTAAAAATGGCCATATATCCTTTGACTTTCCTCTCATTGACTCCTACCCTTGAATATTTATGGACTTATGAATGCTTCATAAAATTATGACAGAAGTGATAGTGTATAATTTCCAAGCCTAGGTCGGAAAAGGCCAGACAGCTTCCATCTGGTTCTCCTGGAACCTTTGCTCTTGGAATACTCACTCTTGGAATGTTTTCTCTTGGAATCTATCAGCCACATCGTGAGAAGCCCAGGCCACATGGAGAGGCCACACACTTAGGCACCCTGTTCAACAGCCTTAGTGAGCCTGGCTTTGAGTGGCCCAGCCCAGGATCCAGCCATCTGAGAAGTAAACCTTCAGCTCAGCCATTCCAGTCTTTCTGGCTGAAGCCACAGACAACCTGGAGCCAAGTCGAGCCATCTCTCCTGCATTCTTTCCAAATTCTCGACCTACAGAATCCATAAACATAATCTAACGGCTATTGTTTATGCCATTAAATTTGGAAGAATTAGTTATGCAGCAATAGATAATAAGACTAATAATTTTGCCTTGGGCTGACTTGTTGGTGTGAATGAATCTAAGATCACACATCTAATAGGAATGAGCAATATGTGCCATGGAAATATATTGACTATAGAAACAGCAGATTAATCCTTCATTTGATATCAACCCTGGACCAGTTTTCTAGAAATGTCCTGTATTTTTAAATCCTTTCATTTAAATGACAAGTATCTGAAACAAGAGGTTCTAGGGTCAAATAAGCGATGCATCTTTCTATATAAAGTTTAAATAAAGTCTATTTGGCTTATGTAAAATGATTAAAGTCTCCTTTTAACACAGTAATTCCATGCTCTATAGTCCGTAGTCATTTAGAATTACATGGCAAATGATATTTTTAAATCGATGGCTGGTGGAAGCAATTTTAAATCAAAATGCTAACCCAAAAATAAAAGGCCTTTTAAAATGAATGGCAACAACATTTATATGAGATCAATAAGAATAGCTGTTTGGAACACACTGATTCAGGCAGAAGCCCAAATAGTGTTCTAATTAGGAGACAAAGGCAATAGGTATTTATAAGAAAGGGAAGGGGAATCATTATAACAATAGAAAGAAGGCATTTCTATTGATGCAGAAACAACATAGAGAGGTTAATTCTAAACAGTGTTTTTAATTTTCAGTCTGGTAGTTGTCAGTTCAGTCTTCTCAGCTGAAGCCACAGACAACATGGAACAGAGATGAGCAATCTGTTTTCTTATTATCTCTGCAAACAGTTCTTTGGGGCATAATGTTGTTTTAGTCCCAGTCCAAAGATTATTTTGCCCTGTTTTAACATTCCAAAGATTTGAGGCATAAGACATTCAAGGCAGTTCCTTTGGGATAGCATCTCTGGCTCCATTTTAAAGTGGCTCCATTTTTGACAAACACATTTTAATAACTTTCATTTTTTTCAGGAGTAATATGTTTTAAGCTATATTTCATATATAGGAAGCTTTGGTCAAATTTATATCAGGTAACTAAAATATATCTAAATTACAAGTGAACATTTTTTTAAGGGCTCTATGTACTTTTACTTGTTTTTGACAAGCATGATACCCTAAAAACATTTCCTGTTTTTTTTTAAGATATGTCTTTCCTCTGAAAACCCCCTTCACTAAAAATACATCGTACTAAAAATAAAGCGGTTGTATCATCTAAATTCAGTTTTCTGTAGCATTCTGTAAAATTTCATGACCACAGAGAATGAGCCTCCTATATTTGATTTTAGTGTGTCTGAAAAAAGACTTGAGTATGAAGACATGAGGGCACTGCCCTTGTGCTGGGGAGCCGGGCAACACATTCAGGTCCTTCTTTCCAGGCTTTCAGCTCACCAGTGTATGACAGAATAGTGTGGAACTCCTGGGGGGAAATAATTTTTCAGAAACAGTTTTTGAAGGGGAAAATGAGGCATTTTGGAAAGAGCTTGGGAAAGTATTTGGGGGCAGAATCAGAAGTAGTGAGAATGTGTAATAGCTGAAAAGAGACATTTGGAAGTTGCTGAGAATGAGGACAGAAAAGGGGAAGAAGTGAGAACAAAGGAGTCATGAAGTAACACCAAGAGCTCTGATCATTCGTGTCACCAACATAACTATCTTCACAAACCCTAGTGGGTAAAGCCTGCATAGTTCTCCTGGCAATCCTTCTGCCTCAGGGGTCCTATATACAGCACAAATCCATGTTCATGTTGCTACGTCATACCCATGAACTCCAGATTCTTTTTGTGTGTGTGCAGTAAGAATTGTGGCAGAAACCCACATGAAAGACTTGGGTTACTGCAGTGATAAATCTCCTGGAAGATTAAGTGGCTCTGATGACTTCCATGCTGCCATCTGGACTGTGGTCATTTTAAAGGTTAACTCTTTATTGTTTTAACTGGTGTGGCTAGCATTGTTTATGTTGTTAGATTAAAAATAAAACAAGGGAAACCTACCTCACCACCACAAAGCTTATGGCCTTAATATGGCTGAAGGTCTGCTTGTGAGCTTGTCAAGAATTACTCAACAAACTACTTGAAGCCAGAGGCTCCACTAAATCTAAACATTCGATAATGCTTGTTTTGTTTAATTTAGTGAAGCAAGTCCAAATCGTCAAACCTACTGCCATGCACAAAGCAGCAGCTTCTATAAAAACAGTTGTCCTCAAGATTCCAGGAACACCAATGTAATCGTGCTGTTTTTAGACCTATTGGAGATTTACTTTCCCATGAGAAACACACATACAATTTCAAATCAAGTTCAACTTGTATGAAAAATGCCTTGAGAATTGTTACCACATTTTATACATGTTTTTCTATCCCCTACACAGTAAGTGCTCATGGGGTTCTTCAGAAACCACTCTCTGAGATGAAGGTTTCTGTGCAGAATTTAATAAGAAAGTGCTCCCAGGAGACCAATTAGTAAGGGGAGGAGGCTAAACTAGGGCACTATCTCAGGCTTAATCCCGAGGTGGGTAGCCGGGGTGTTAACCTGATCCTGCAGGGGACTCTGGAGTGTTTGTTGCATCTCAGAATTTGTCCCAACTGGCAGCAAAGGAGCTGGGCTTTCCTCTTCCCTAAGCATAGAGCCTCTGGAAAATAAGTGTGAAAATAATTTGGGTAAAACAAGATTTAGAGAAAGATTTGTGAGTTTATTTACTGCCAGATACCATATAGATGTTCAAATATGGGAAAGTGTGAGTAAGCTTGTCAGTTCCTGTTAGAAATCAATGGTTCCATACGCCTAAGCCCTTCTCTCCTATCCCTGAAGTTGGGGAGTTCTCTAAAACAGTAGATTGAGTTTAGACATGCCCTAATTATCCCAGAAAATGGTGCTCCTTATATTTTTAGTTATTGTTATTGTTTTCCACCATGGCAATCCTCCCTTCTTTGGCACAAGGAAATATGAAAGAGTAAGTGGAATCCCATCTACATTGTATGACAAGGTTTTCAGCTACCTATTCAGCAAATATCTATTTGTGTGCCTTCTGTGGTCCAGGCATTCTGCTAAGTTTTGGCCATTTAAAGCCAAAAAAAAAAAAAGATATAGCCTGTAGATGGGTCGACATTCTTGGAACAAAGGCTGGGAAGGATGGAGAGAAACAGGAGACTTGAGAGGTAAGCAGGAGCCATTTCTCAGAGCTTCTTGGAAACTATGCTAAATACAATGAGTTTTCATAAGTCATATTTCCTGGGGCTCTATGCTCTTAAAAATATTATCAGCTTCTTATTTTCCCTTCACTCTGTTCTAAAGCAGTCCAAGATCACGAGATGCAAACATTCAGATACCTCTTCCTCCATCTCTAAATCAAAATTTCCAAGTAAACCAACCCCTCAAGGTCATGGATTTTTATAGAGTATAAGTGATTATGTTCTTTTAGGTCTATTGTCTGCTTGTCTTAGCCTTTTCCTGAATTATTTTAGTTCTTGGGCACATGACACTCACATAAAATAGTCAGCAAATTGTTAGTTTTTTTTTTAAGTAGAAATATTTTAGAAATTTTTCCTCTTCTAATATTAGTTATCATAATGTAATCTTTTATTATCAGCATGGGCATTCTTAAACTTATTTGGCTACATCTTGGGGTTTAATTTTTGCTATGCAAAAGAAATATTTTACAATTCTTAAAAAGAGAGATAAGAGCTCTAAAAATGATATACCAATTCAGAGTCTTTACTTGGTTTCAGCATTGAAGAAATATAGGTTTTCTCAGGCTGCTTATTCTCTCTAGGATTCTAATTTCCTGGTTGGTATAAATGTTAGTTCCTTTTTCTGATGACTTTAAATATTCTGGTTCAGACTAACACTCACCAGATTTCCTGGGGAGGCCTGAACTATGGGCAAAGCTGGTGGCAGAGCCCAGCCATATTTTCTCACCATCCTTGGCCCAGAATGTGCTGCCACTCTACCGTGGGTTTAACAATGAAATGTGTGGTTCTCTGGCAAGGAAGAGACACATTGTAATACTTAGGTGTGTTTGCAGTGAGTTTGCAGTTTGTCTTTTAAGGGTCCCCACACAGAGGAGTGAACTCTATTTCCTAGATGGTGATGATACAAGAGAACAATCACAAATGGTCGTGAAGCTAAGGTGATTGTAAGAATGACTAATAATCCAAATTTATCTCACTCAGCCTTGAAAAGTAGCATTATTTCAACAGTCTAAGAGACATAATGAGAAACATAATAAAACTCTATCAATAAATTATATACTTAAAAAAATTCAAGCGGAAATGTTTTACACCATCCTTTAAGAACATGTAACTTAAAATCAAAATACTTCTCCACAATTTACCAGTTGTATGATTTTTAGCAAATCATTTAATCTGTTATGTAAAATGTAAACATAATATGCAAAATGAAAATAATAATAATATTATAGTTGAATTGTGTCTCCTAAAAAGATATGTTGATGTCCTAATCTCCAATTCTTGTGAATGTGACCTATTTGGAAATAGGGTCTTTGCAGATGTAATCAAGTTAAGATGAGGTAATCAGGGTGGGCCCTAATTTAACATGACTGGTATTCTTACAGGAAGAGGAGAAGAGACATGGAGATAGACACACAAGGAGACCACTATGTGAAAACAGAGCAGAAAATAGAGTGGTGCATTTACAAGCCAAGCCAAGGACCACCAATGATTGCTGGTGACACCAAAGCTAGGAGAAGGTCATGAACAGATTTACCCCTAGAGCCTTCAGAGCCCACACCTTGAATTTAGACTTCTAGCTTTAAAATCTGTGAGAGAATAAATTTATATTATTTTAAGTCACCTTGTTTGTGGTACTTTGTTATGGCAGCCCTAGGAAATGAATAAAAATAATATCTGTCCTGCCTTTAAAAAAAAATTGTGTATGGATGCCCTTTATAAGCTTTGTAAGTTATGAGGACATTTTATTTTGCAAGAAATCAGAAAACTCAATCTAAACTGACCAGTGAAAAAAGGAAATTTACTCACTCAAGAGGCAGATGAAACCAGGCAAATTTCTATGTCTTAGCTCTGCTTTCAGACTATTTCATCTTATTTTAAGGTTTTCTGTGGAGGCTGCTTGCAGTTCCAGTCACACATCCTCCCAAGTTAAAATTCTGGTGAAAATTCTCTGTAGCTTCCAAAGAAGTTCTGGGTTGCACCAATTCAAGTCATGTGCCCGTCTCTTAACCAATCACTGTGGCCATAGAATATGATGCTCCAATTAGCCAAGCTGGGTCACATGCTACAGTTTTGGAGTAAGGGGTTAAGCCTCTCTCCAACCACATGCACTGAGCTTGGAGTCATTACTAGATATGTCACATCTTCCTTCAGCTTCTGTCCTATTTCTTTACTCCTTTTCAGCAAAATATCTCAAAAGAATTGTCTATTGTCACGACCTCTGCCTCTTATCAACCAGGTGGGCCTCTGTTTCTTCATTCCACAGACAGGTATCTCCAAGGTCATCAATGACCTCCAATGACCTCTAGGAGGTGAAGCAAGGTCACATTGTTCTCATTGTTCTCAGCTTTTCAGCAGGACTACCTCCTCCTCCTGATACACAGTATCTCACTCAATCTTCCAGTCAGGGTTCCCTCCCACTTCCCATGCTGGCCTCTCTGTCTAGAAGACTCCTACAAAGACGGGGAGTGCCATCCTTCGGCGCTGCCTTCTTTCCCTAGATTTTCAGTGGAAGGAGAACCATTTCCAGGAGCTGGGGCACAGAGGAAACGCACCCCATGCAGAGGGGAAAAAGGAGTAACATTCTGGCTTCTCCCTGCTTGCTGACTTCCCATCTCTAACCGGTGTCTCTTGTTGACCAAACCCACAGGAAACAATTTGATAAGGGAGCTTTCGGGAAATGAGGCTTATGGGAATTAGCCTTCAGTGAAATGGTATAAAGGAGGGAAAGAGTGGGGAATAAAACTGAAAGTTTTAGGCAGACAAATAGGATCTATAGTTTTATAAGAGAGCAAGCTCCCAGTAACCAGAACTCTCGGATGTTGCATTAATCTAAAGTACCTTGTTCTTCATGAGGTTTCAGTGAGTATTGCCTAATATTATAGATGCTGAAGGATTTTTTAAATGGGGGGACTAGGGCATCCATGTTTTCCCAGATTATGTATACTTATCTGTGTTTACTTTTATATACATAGTATATAATGTAGAAGGTGGAAAGAATATGTTGACATGAATATTATACTAAAAAAGTAGTAGTATTTTTTTTGCCAGTAGCACTTTTAAAAATTGTTTTCAATTATAGTTGACATACAATATTATATTACTTTTAGGTGTACAACACAGTGATTAGACATTTATATAATTTATTAAGTGATCACCTAAATAAATTTAGCACCTATCTGACACCATAGTTATTACAATATTATTGACTATATTTCCCATGCTATACTCTACATCCCCATGACTATTTCTTAACTACCTCTTAATTCCTCCCCACTTTACCCATTTCCCCACCCTCCAGTCCAGCAATCATCAAAATGCTCTGTGTTATCTATGAGTTAATTTCTATTTTGTTTGTTTGTTTATCCTGTTCTCTAGATTCCACATTAAGTGAAATCATATTACATTTGTTTTTCTCTGTCTGGCTTGCTTTACTTAGCACAATATCCTTTAGGTCCATCCATGTTGCTGCAGATGGAAAGATTTCATTCTTTCTTATGGCTGAGTAATATTCCATTGTATGTATGTACCACCTCTTTATCCATTCACCACTGATGAACACCCAGGTGGCCTCCATATCTTGACTGTTATAAATAATGCTGCAATGAAAATATGAATTCACATGTCCCTTTAAAGTAGTGTTTTGGGTTTCTTTGGATAATTGCCCCAAAGTGGGATTACAGGTCCTTCTTTGCCTCTTGTTATATCCTTTGTTTTAAAGTATCTTTTGTCTGATAAGTATTGCTACACCAGTTTTTGTATTTGTTGGTTTATTTATTTCTATTTTTATGAAGTATCTTTTCCATCTCTTTACTTTCTGTCTGTGTGTGTCTTTTGAACTGAAGTGAGTCTCTCGCAGGCAACATATATAAGGGTTTTGTTTTGTTTTCTTGTCCATTCAGTCACCCATGTCTTTAGGGGCATTTAATACATTTACATTTAAACTAATTGTTGCTAGATATGTAGTTATTGCCATTTTATTATTCACATATACAATTTTTTCTTTTTCTTAAAGACATCTCTTTTAACACTTCTTGTAATACTGGTTTGGTGGTGATAAACTCCTTTAGCTTTCTTTTTTTTTTTTTTTTTTGGTCTGAGAAGCTCCTTATCTGTCCTTTGATTTTAAATGATAGCTTTGCTGGGTAGAGTAATTTTGGCTGTAGTTTCTTGCTTTCATTACTTTGAATATTTCTTGCCAATGTCTTCTGGCCTGCAATGTTTCTGTTGAGGAATCAGCAGATAGTATTATGGGAGCTCCCTTGTAGGTAACTGATTGCCTTTGTCTTGTTTCTTTTAAGAATCTCTTTGTCTTTAATGTTGGCATTTTAATTATGATGTGTCTTGGTGTAAGCCTGTTTAGGTTCATCTTATTTGGGACTCTCTGCGCTTCCTGGGCTTGTATGTCTATTTCCTTCACCAGATTTTAGAAGATTTTTGTCATTATCTCTTGAAATAGGTTTTCAATTCCTTGCTCTGTCTCTTCTCTTTCTGGTACCCCTATGATGCAAATGTTGTTATACTTGATTGTTGTCCTAGAGGCCCCTTAAATTATCCTCATTTATTTTTATTTTTATTTTTTCTTGCTGCTGTTCTGATTGAGTGTTTTTTGTTACCTGATCTTCTAAATCACTGATTCGATCCTCTACTTTATCTATTCTGTTCTTAATTCCTCCTAAGGTATTCTTCATTTTGATTATTATATTTTTCATTTCTGACTGATTCTTTTTTATTTTCTACCTCCACTTTTATATTTTTTATCTCTTTGTTAAAGTTCTCACTGAGTTCATCTACTCTTCTTCTAAGTTCATTGAGCATCCTTATAACAAGTGTTTTGAATTCTGTATCTGGTAGATCACTTGTCTCCATTTTGTTTAGTTTTTCTTTGTGGATCTTTGTTCCATTCTCCTATTTGGGACAGGTTTCTTTGTCTTCCCATTTTGGCTGCCTATTTGTGTTTCTTTCTAAGGATTAGGTAGGGCTGCTATGTCTACACACTTAATCACCTTGACTATTTTAACTAATTACAAGTTAAGACTTGCAATTTCAAATTGAATCTAGATTTTTAAGTGGATAAGTTTAATTAAATAATTGCTAAATTTTCAAATAACTCTGAGCTAGGTAGGCACAAGAGACATATGCTTATAAACTTTCATTGGTCTGTACTTGTGTCTTGGCCAAAGCAGAGGTTGCTTTCTGGCAGCCAAGATAAAAAGGAAAACGCATGCTTTGTGATCCTCATGGTCTGCTAACACAAGAGCTCTAATTCATTGGAAGAGAAAAACTTCCCTGGAATAACATTTCAAAGTCAAATTTGTCACAAAGATCCAGATACAAAGGATATTTGAGCAACATCACAGATATCTTCAAAAGCAATGAAAAAACTCAAGAATTTATTTATCTGGGTTATTCTTATAAAGTATATAGTCTGCCATCCTGCTATGAACATTACCAAATAAGACCAAGGGAAAACACAGAACATTTCTATGAGATTATGTTGCCTCAAAAATTTTAAGTTCTAATTTGGTATAGAGGTAAGGCTTTGCATATGTGGAGAATAAAAAGTTAGTATGTCTCATAGAACATGTTTCCACAAACAGAAATTGTCTTGAGTAGGTTTAGGGAGAGGCTACTGGGCTGCCAGTTCTTGTTCCCACTCATTGCCAAGTTACCAGAGAGTGAGGAGTCTGTGTGGTTGCCTGGGTGGAAAGATTCTCATGACTTAGAATTGTATAAGTGAAATGTCAGTTTGTCACTTTTTAAACAACTCAACTTACTTTTTTTTTTTAACCTCTTAGATGGAAGGCCATCCAGCTTCCTCATAGAAATGGGCTTACAAACATCCTTTCACTCATTTCTTCACTCATTCAAGTAATTGATATTATTGACCAAATATTATATGACGAACATTGAGAAAATAGTGAACTAGACCAAGTAAAGGGAAAGCTGGTAGAAATGGAGATCAAAGGGTTAGCCAGGGCCAGATCATGCTCAACCCTGTAGACCACAGCAAGAATTTAATTTGGATTGTATTTCCTAAGAGTCGTGTGATATGATCTGACTTACACTTTACAAGAATTATTTTGGCTACTATGGGGAAAATAGTAGTAAAAGGCCACGAGCGAAAACCAGTAGACCAATAGAAGTATTGCAAGAATCCAGGCAAGGGTTAGAGTGGTGGAGGCAGTATAGCAGAGTAGGATTCAGATCACACTGTGAAGTACATAGACAGGATTTGCAGTAGCATAGAATATACGATATGAAAGGAAGCTCAAAATCAAGAAGGATGCCCAAAATTTGTACAGTTACTAGGTGAAAGTTCTAACATTTGCTGAAATGGTGGGGGATGACAGGCAAAGAGTTCTATTACAAACATAGAAATGAAGCTTATCAATGGTGATGTCCAGTAGCAGTAAGAAGCTGGCCCACCTTTCCTCATAGAGTGGCTTTGGATTTGTCCTATAGCACATGGAAGAGATAACCTTGTGTAGAATTAGCAAGACAAGTATTTCTCATTGCGTGGTCATGGGCTGAATTGTGTCCTCCCCCAAGTTTGTAAGTTGAAGCCCTAACCCCCAGTACTTCAATATGTGACTGTATTTGGAGATATGGTTTTTAAAGAGCTAATTAAGTTAAAATGAAGTCATCAGAGTGTGTCATAGTCCAATGTGACTGGCATCCTTATAAGAAGAAGAGAAAAGGACACAGACACTTGCACAGAAGAGCAAGTGAGGACATGGGGAGAAGACAGCCATCTACAAGCCAACGAGAGAGGCATCAGAAATGACCAATCTTGCTGACATCTTGATCTTGAACTTGCAGCCACCAAAAGTATAAGAAGATACATTTTTTGTTTGTTTGTTTAAGACATCCAGTCTGTAGTACTTTGTTATGATTTTTTTAGCCAACTAACATACTCACCTGATCCATTAAAAAAATCTATATTTTTTACTACATGATACTTTTTATAAAAGAAAAAGTCTGTAGGAATTGAACTCTTGCCCCTCCAGAAACAAGCAAACAAATAAAATTGACATAATCATTGAAATTACTTACATTTTTCATCGAAATGCTAGAGCCTCTATGCTAACGATAATTTCTGCTTATTATGTTGAACGTTTTTCCCAATAACACTTGTCCAACAGATTCGACAGATTCTCATCATAACTACTGGATTATATAATTAAAAACCATGACATTAGCTTGTTGAATCAGCAAATAGATTTATGACTGATGGAAAGAAGAGCTAGGACAATATCTTATCTTATACCACTTAAGATTGAAATCTGATTTCCATTATTCTGATCTACACACTTCTGCTAGTGGTATGATCACACGGGCTTTGACAGAATATTTGGATTCTGAAATCTTTTGAGCTTTTGTGGCTTAGCCTATGGCATCATATTAATAAATACTGAGAAATACTTCAGCTATCTTCTCATTAAGAAAAAGCTAAGTATAGAAAAGGTCTGTAGAAAACTCATTGTCACTAAATGAAGCCCATTCAAGTCTCATACAAAATATTAAATGGAGACACCTAATATGTCATGGGAACATGGAGATAGTGATTCATGTGTGATTGAGGGAAATGAAAAGTAGCTCTTCTGAAAATATTATGAGGCACCTGTGAGTCCATCTTGAAAGATTAATACCTGCTCTTTCATTATAGTAAATAGTTATTAAATATCCAGATCCATGACAGAATTAAAACAGCTCTGGAGGCATAAAGATCTTCATCCAATGCTACTTTCCAAATTATGACTAATAACCATTTGTATTGTACTGAGGATGGGTGGAGAAGAGAGGTACCAGATTACAGCTATGAAATACCGAATCTCAGACCAGATCCCTATCATGTGCCTCTGTGTCTCCAAGTCATCATTCGTTGGTGGCCTATGTGGCTGTCTCCTATTAATATTTAATTTTCTTCTATTTTTTTAAAACCAGTTTATTTTCAAAATTAAGTGAATCTGTGTTTGTTTTTGAGACTTTTAATTAAGATGCTGACCTTCTGATTTAGCCAGATTATTTCAGCAGTATCTATTAAATCAAGGACAGAGTTTTCAGATGTGGGGTAGTCACAGCTTGTTTTAAACTGTCTATTAACTGTTTATTAATGTAGCCAGCAAAGCAGCTGCTCCCACAAAACAGTCAAATGGAAGCTAATGAATTCTTTGCCCCACTGAATAAGCTTTATGAACTTGACAACACCCTCACTTTGTTTCATGTTCATTAACCTTGCATTTATTCTACATATATAATTAGACTCAGGAACCTGAGCATTCAGAAAAAATTTTAAGTAGAAATTGATGATTTTCAGATCAGCTTATTAGTTAATTATTAATAATCCTCAAACTTGATCACTCAATGGGAAGATGACAGTAAAAGTCTCCTTGCACTTCTCTGACAATAAATGGATTTACTCTGTGATTACACATGCATTTGAACAAGTGTTTTCTTCTTTGACTCTCTTCTGACTCATAACCTAGTTTTTCAATTTATATTATTTTTTGCTAGAACATTAGCAGAAACATTGCCCAAGTTAGGAAGGTTTAAAGATTGTTCACCTAGAATGCCTCCAATCTGACATTTCAGTATATTTCTGCAGTTTTGGTGTCTTAGCTCCAAGAAGTAACAGCAATGAAAAATAGTTGTTATTGAAAGATATATGTTACAGACAACATCATAAAAACCAGCTGGGTAACCAGCAATTGATTCTCAGAAAAGAGGTAAGAATAAATGTATTCTTTGAAGTCTGTTATTTTAAGTTTTAATCTTTTAGGTGTACTGGAGGAGTGAGGTGAGGACAGTACATGTCTCCAGTGGTGATAAGAAAAAGTAAATATTTTTCTTTCTTGGAGAAGAGCCAACAGTTTATTTTCCTAGGAAATCTAAGCCCTGAGAAATCAGAATTGATAGGATGTATTTAATAAAATAATAGAAAAATACTTGGGTAGGAAACTCCCATCAGTAGGTTAGTTTTACTCAAAATTAGAAAGAATGTGGATTTTGTCTTTGATGTACCCTCACTCCCCTCCCCCCTTCAAATGTGGTCAATTAACGATGTACACAACTGACTACAAAATACTTGTGCAGAGCCAGGTACCATCAGTTGTTCTAACCAAGAATCCATAGTCTAAGATGGTGAACTTGCATTCTAGTAAAAGGGCCACACTCAGAGGCAATTCCTTAACTAACACTTGAGATTTTTTAAAATTAGCATAGTGAATGTCAAAAATGGGATTTTATTGGTGAAAATAGTGACCTGTTGACTGTCATGATAAATGCTATGAGTAAGCTCTAAACATTGAATTTAAAGGTTCATGGGTACGCTGAAAAAATTTTGTTTTTTAAACTTTGCCCCTTGAATGTAAGGATGTAAGATTCAAATGAATCTTTAGCTGTGTCCTTTGCCATAGTACTCACACTTGATCCTTGAACAGTTCTGTGTCCAGACATCGGTTAAGAGTTCTGATGAGTTTACTAATAAGGTTAACAGAATCCTGCTTCTGGAATATTGTCATGTTTTTCTAAGGTGAGCCTCTCATGAAATGTAATGGTCAGAGGCTAAGAGGCTAGAAACCTGGAACTATGGAAAAAGTGGTAAGAAGTGGTTGGGGTCTGGTGCCTGAGAATGGGTTTTTGATAAATATTTATAAAGTAATAGAATTTCGTGACTTATTTTGATTATAGCCTGATTGTGAGGTAAGTCACTAACACTTAGCTACTGTTATCTTAGACCAAATGGAACCTAAGAGTGGTGTATTGCCAAATTGGTTTAGGTCATTTTGGAACACATGCCCACATCTGGTCCATGGTCTGTTTCTTCTTTTCCTAGTGGTCTTCCTTTTATCTTCTGTCTTTATCTGCCTTAAACCTGACAGAATTCCATGGATTCTGTGTCCTGCATATCTCCTTACTGCCTTCTCTCTTTACTCACACACTGAGAGCAAACTGTTAACTTACTGTAAAGGCTCAGTCGCTTACAGTCTCCAGAGAATTTCTATTTTAAGCCCATAAAATAACAACAGAATTTCAGGCATCAGAAAGAGAGTAAAGGTCACTTGCCATCCAACTACTTTAATATATTAAGGTCAGGCCCTGGCAGTGCTATGCAGTTAATGGGAGGAGCAAGTGGAGACAGTGATAGCTCTGGCATATCTGGGAATGGAGTGCCATTTCTTTTCCAATTTCTCCATTCTGCACTTGCTTTGCCCTCATCTTGGATTCCAGGCTCTAAACTTTTCACAACCTTCTTCTACTGTAAAAATTCCTTCTACTGTCCATTTCTTTAGCATCCGACATTTTGACAAATCATCATTACAAGGATGTAAGTGAAGCTTGTGGATTTATAATTTTAAAGTGACCTATTTAATTATCACCAGGGCCTTTCATTCTCCAAACCCTGTGAGGTAACCAATAAGAGAAATGTTAGAGATTAGAATAGTCCAGAGAGAAGGTAATTTTAAGCAGAGGTCTTTGCCTATGTCTCAAATTGTGTACTATGTGCCTATCAATTTCAGCTTTACAGATTGTTGGTCGCCATCAGTGACATTTTATTTATGAAAAAATAAACAGACTTTCTGTTAAGAAATTGTTTTTTTATTTCTCCTGGTTTCTAGATTGCTGCATTGTTATTATTATCATTTTTATGATGATAATATATAATAAATGGACATCTTGCCTTTTTCTTAGTAATATCAAGTACTTTCTATAAAATAACATAAATATATATACATTTTATTAGAATATTTCTATTAACATAAGATGAGCTGGTAGATGTTTTTATTTTTTTTTATAGGCAAAAATATTGTTGGTATCCCACTGGATTCTTATCACTTCAATGCTGGCCTGCCACTTTTCAGCTGCCAGGAGCTGCATCCCTTTGCTAATAACAGGCAAGACCACTCTTCCCCACTCATTGGAGGCAGAAGTGCAAAGGGGAATCAGCCATCCCTGACCGCATAGCCTTTGCAATGACTGATTCTAGTCGGTGTATAAATACCCCAGCTTCCTTTACACTAGTGGTTTTACACCTTCATACTCTGTTAAACCTTTGTCCTGTCCCATTTCTCACAGTTTCTCCACAGAATTAAGCTCCAGCTTAATTCCATGGGCAGCAGGTATAATGATATGCCTTTAACTGGATGCCTTCTCTTCCCTGTCTTATGCACCACTCTGCTCTGTTTTCTATGTTATGCTAGTAAATCGGTACTCAAAACACAAAGAAAACAAACAAACAACAACAACAAAACAAAACCAGCACTGATTAGCGAATTAGCATTTACTAATTTCCATGGTGTAAATATTCCCACCATGGCCTATTTTAAGCTCTCAGTGTGACATCACTAAACATGGAACTGAGGAGAGATGTGCACAGTCAGCTCTCCCCAACAAGTACCTGCCAGTTCCAGCACACCACTTCCTGTACCTCCTAAGTAAACTGCACTCAAATCTCTGTTTCTGGGATGGCTTAGAGAAACTAGGTAATATCCTTAGGTGTGGACGCTTGGCAGGTGGCTGAAGGAATGCCTTATCATTACCTAACAAATTGTATGGTAAGATGTGATATTATTATGTTAGTTACTTAGACTTCCATTTATTTGTTAAATAGTAGTAAGTTAAATATAGATGCTTTATGTAGAAAAGGGAAAGAGATTATAATTTTATTTTTATAAAAACTAAATCAAATAACAAAATTCTGTATTGCAGTGTTCTATCATAATATTCTGCCAAAAGCTTTGGTTTCTCTCCATTTGTTATTCTTTGCTGTATCAGTGTCACTAGCCCTGGACTCTTGTTTGCTTATGTATTTAGTGAGGTTAATTTTACATAGGAAGATTAAGAACTGTAACATATTTATTGTATCCTTTGGTAGAACAGAAATAAATTAATCAGTTTTGGGCTTATTCCTTTAAAAAAAGTAGCTAAAACACATTTAGAATCTCATAACTTTTGAGAATATGCTTTAAATCATTTCTTAAAAAATTTTTTTTTCTATTGCCAAGAAATTCCAAGCAGCTCAACTCCTTTTCCTTTTCCTTTTTAACATGGGCTCCATATTGCCAGGCACACGAAGCCTAATCTGAAGGAATTACCCTCCAGTGTGCAAAATGCAAGGATTTCAACCATCAGAAACATTCCATCTTGGCCTCCTGCACAAATGAGTCAGTGTGCCAAATATGATATGTGATATGAATTAGATGCTAAGACAAACTTGGATGACTGATTCATACACGGTTCTCAGTACTTCTAACAGTCTTAGCAATTGTTCTGTGCTCTTCTGGTAGAAACAGAGTTTCACAGATCAACAATAAATAATCATTTCCTTCAACTAACCCTACGTGTAGATTTTAACTTCTTTTAAATGATATTTCTGCATATGGCTGTCTCAATATCCTCTTCTATTTCAACTCTCTCTTTGAATTGTTTTTATTTAGCAGATTATACCAAAGTTGCTCATCCTCTACCAGAGGAGTCCAAGACTGTAAAGCATTTCACAATTATTAATGGAGTAATTTGCGTAGATTTTGTGGCACAGAGTAGTTACTGGGTCTAATTATGCAAATTAAAAGTAGATAAATTGTAGATTAAGCCGTTATCAAATAGTTTAGGCATGGAAAGAGATATGGGCATTTAGTTCATTCCAAAAAAACCCCATTTATCAAATGCTTACTTTGTATTGAGAATTGGACTTGCTAAGAATATTCTAATGAATACAGAGAAGTTAACACCTTACTATTTTTTTTTTAAGTTTGGTCAATGTTTTGCTTGTATCTCCCTCATAACATCTCTAATACCATGTCTTGCATTTATTGATTTATGTATTTGTCTTACTCTTTTCATTAGATTTTAAGCACTTGCATTTGTCTAAGTGCCTCATAGATACTTAAGAAAAATTGTTAACCTGAGCTGACTTGAGAGGTAAATACCTTTTTTTTTAAGCCTGTGTTTGAGCTTGCAACAGAATTTAGGGCTCCTAACTTTAGATTTTCAGCTGTTTTGCCTTCTGTTTATAACATGTAACATAATTAGTGGTGTAAATGCTTTTTGCATCTAAAGATTTTATTGTTAAGGGAATACTCTCCTTAATATGGCAATATGTATAAATGCCTATTTGGATAGGATTTTTTAAAGTGTTAGATTTTATTCTGACTCAGCAGATTGATTCTTTCACTGCCTCCAATAAATGTGGCCCAAAGTTGTGGGTGGCAAAATGCAGCCTGTGGACCACATGTGTTCTCTAGGCTGTATTCAAAGCACGGAGAGTTCTTGAATTCCAGATGTAATCCAGGCTTCTGGTACAACTATCCTAAGAAAAGTCATGCCTAAGAGATTCTGAGTCAGTGATGAGGCTGGTCCTTAAAAAATGCATTGCCCACCCTTACCCACTTCACAGTCTTTAGACTTCAACCTTAGTTCTCAAGTTTTGATCTGCTTTTGAGTATTTAGGAATCCACAAGAAATCTTTGTACACACTTTTCTGTTTCCTACTCTTTTCTCCAACTTGATCTATCAGCTTTTATCCTGTGCCTTCTTCTCTTTATTCCAATCCTCTCATCTCCTCCTCAATTCCCCCATCCTATCCCCAACAAAAAGTAAAACCCAATACCCTGTCTGGACCACAATGATTAAATTTTTTTTAGCATTGCATCAAAAAGATATAATTCTGTGATATGATTAAATTGGAGTGTATAAAGTTAATGCCACAAGAAAAAGATAAAAACCAATCTACCTTGCGGATGATACGTATGTGACATTTGTGCTGTCAATTGCTCCTCCTGTACCTATGGTGTACATTCCTACTCTGCCCTGGAATTTTAACCGCTGAGCCTGGCCACAATTCAAGAATCCTTCTTAACATTGAGTTTCAGGTATCTACCGCCCTCAATCAGAGCTGGCCCATAATTTGGAATCTTTTTTTAAAAATCCTCTTTTGAATTCCTCTTGTTTGGTGAGAAGAACTAGTTTTTAAAGGAGAGTTTTCTTCAAGTGTGGTTTCCAGGCCAGCAGCATGAGCATCACCTGAGAACTTGTTAGAAATATAAATTCTCTGGCTCCAACCCAGATATAGAGAGTCAGAAATTCTAGTGATGGGGCCAAGGAATCTGTGTGTGTGTGTGTGTGTGTGTGTGTGTGTGTGTAGGGGGGGTGTTGTGTGTGGTAAAATATACATAATATAAGTTTACCCTTTTAATCATCTGTATAATATACAATTCTTTGGCATTAAGTACATTGATGTATGCAACCATTCCCATTATCCATTTCCAGGATTTTTTATTATTCCAAATGGAAATTCTGTACCCATTAGACAGTAACTCTCCATTTCCCCCATCCCACTTCCAAGTCCCCGGTAACTTCTATTCTGCTCTCTCTCTCTATGAATTTGCCTGTTCTAGGTACATTATATAAATGAAACCATACAATATTTGTCCGTGTCTGGCTTACTTCACTTACTATGATGTTTTCAATACTCATCTATGTGGTAGCGTCTATCTGAATTCCATTCTTTTTATAACTGAATAATATTCTATTGTATATACATACCAATTTTGTTTGCCCATTGATCTGTTGATAACTATTTGGGTTGTTTCCACCTTTTAGCTATGTGGACAATACTGCCACAATATATGTTTTGAGTCTCTGTTTTCAATTCTTGTTAATAAATACTAACAAGTAGAATTGCTCGATCATATGGTAATTCTACATTAACTCTCTGAGGAACAACCACACTGTTTTTTACAGTGGTTACACCATTTTATATTCCCACCAGCAATGCACAAGTGTCCCAGTATCTCCATCTCCTTCCCAAAACTGGTTATTTTCCTTTAAAAAAAAAATAGTCACTGTAATGGTTAAGAATTTGTATCTCGCTGTGATTTTGATTAATATTTCCTTACTGGTTAGTGATGTTGAGCATCTTTTTATGTGTTTATTGACCATGTGTATATCTTCTTTAGAGAAATGTCTGTTCAGATTCTTTGTCTGTTTTTGAAATGGTTGGTTAAATTTTTGTTGTTGAATTTTAGTTCTCTATATATTCTGGATATTAATCCCTTATCAGATATATGATTTGCAAGTATTTTCTCCCATTTTGTGGGTTATCTTTTCACTCTCTTGATAGTGTTCTTGTGAATATACACAAAAGTTTTAATTTTCATGAAGTTCAATTTATCTATAGTTTTTCTTTTATTTCCTCTGCTTTAGGTGTCATATCCAAGAAATCAATGCCAAATCCAATGTTATAAAACTTTCCCCCTGTTTTCTTCTAAGAGTTTCATAATTTTAGTTCTTATGTTTAGGAGCTTGATCCATTTTGAGTTAATTTTTGTATATGGTGCAAAGTATGGGTGCAGATTCATTCTCTTGCACGTGGATATTCAGTTTTCCTAGCACCCTTTGTTGAAAAGATTGTCCTTTCCTCATGGAATAATCTTGGCTCCCTGTAGTGATCTGTGCCTTAACTAAACCTCGAGATGATTCTAATGCACTTTCAAGTTCTAAATATATTTTATTCTTTATCTTGCACTTAATCAACCTATGATTAGGACAGTTATAACCAAATGGCCTTTGCAATGTATCAACTAGTAAATACATGAACTATTACTGAAAGCATTTTATCTTAAAATTATAACCAGTCTAACTACAGTAATCTGATGGGAATCCTAGACAATAAGAGTGCTCATAACAAAAAGGAAAATGTTAAAAATTTACATTTATTCTTTTTATAACCAGTAAGTGATACACTGAATTTCTTATTGCCATTTTAGAACTAACCACAAAAAAAAAAAAAGACCCATGACATTTGGTTAATTGGGCTCCAGAAATCAAATTTTCTAATAAGTATTCTTAAAAAGGTTTATATACACCCTTTGAAAAATTTTACCAAACTTGATCTTAAACTTGTTTATGGTAAGCAATGTTCATATCAAGTTTCGTGTGATGAGCTAAGAAAACCAAAATTTTAAAAGCTCTACTGAATTTTGTATTCAAGTTTGATTTGAACCATGCTAAATTGGTACTTAGCTTTCATGTATTAATAAAAAAAGAGCCTAACACATCATAAATAGGTCTACTTGTATAATTAAAAACCATATACAGTCAAGCTAAGTCAGCCATATCTAAGTGTGGCAACAATGTCCAAGCTTGGCAATAATACCTAGAAATTTATTGTCAATGTAGGCCTGGAAGAAAAAGAGTTACATCAAACCTGCCAAACATTTCAATATTCAGTCATACAGATTGATTTCTACTTATTATTTAGATATCCACATTTATTTCGCTGACAAATTCGATTTTAATTTTTAGTTAACTATATCTTTTTAATGGTTGGTCATCATCCAATCTTGAAATAAATGTTAGTTGATTAAAGCACTAAAAGTTAAAAAGTTTAAGCCACATGCTGTAGATCTCAAAATCAAGTCAATATGTGTAAAGAGAAGAATTATTGAAGGATTTATGAAATTTGGCCCGAACAAATTAATTCATCAGTTTAGCCAAAGGTCTGTCAATGAATTCAAGAACCTTTTCAAAAAGGAAAACAGCTCTTGCAATTTAAGTTTCCGTTTATAAGTGAATGTTGTAGATTCTTCTTTCTGGAAAAGAATACAAAATTTTACACAAATGTATTTGAAAGTTAATTCAAAATTACTCTGTGTCTTTTAAGATTAGGTGGCAATCCCTAGGGGATTTGAACTATTACTGTACTCTCCACCTTTTCTTGGTGATGGAAGAGAATTTGAACCCCATTTGGTTTGAAAGTTTATGCCAATCATCTAGGAAGAGATCAGTGTCCAGAAGAATATAATATGCAAAGCCTCTACTTACCTGTGTTGGATTTATTGAAATGATGGAGATTTAAAGGTACTTCCAAACATATACATATATATTGTATAAATACACATATACCATATACATACATTTCTGCTTTACATATTTATTTAGAACTTAACCTTGAAGTAAGAAGAAACTTCGCTGTATTTTGAGCTAGGTAAGATGGATATTACACACATACACTAGTTAAAGCAACTGAAGCTCAGAATCATTGCATAAATTTGTTCAAGAATGCACAGCTAACAACTGGCAGGGCTTAAACTTGAACTAATGTCATTTGATACTGGGGCATTGTTCTTCCAGTTGCAACACATTACCTTCTTAGCCATTCCCAGCTGTGTTTTCATAAATAATGAGGGCTCATCAAGGGTCACTGACCCTTGCTACTCAAAGTGTGATCTGTGGACCAGTAGTATTGGCATTTCTTGAGAGTTTGTTAAAAAATGCAGAATCTCAGGCCCTACCCAGACCTAATGAATCAGAATCTATATTTTAACAAGATCCCCAGGTGCATATTATTGAGAACTTGTTTTAAAATTCACTTTGGGAAACTAATGCTAGAATTTGCATGCTAAAAAAAAAAAACCTGCTGAAACCCTTAAGATTTAATTCAACTTTCAAAACAATAATTTTTTATATATCAAAAATGAATATGATTGATTTTTGTGGATTTTGTTCTAAATTTATTAAAAGACAGAAGATTTACTAACTATTATGAGCTTGAGACCAATGTTTTAATTTTTATTTAGGGACTGATTCAATACTACACGGAAGAAACTTGAGCAATTTACTGTTGAAAACAGTCTTTAATTCAAGAATAAAGCTTTTAAAAAAGATTTTGCAAACAAGTTCAAAACTCATTGTATTGTCTATTCCTTTCAGTTTGTGCTTGATATACTCTGAGTGTCCTTTGTAATATTTATGTTTTTTTGGTATAATTAACTGTGGGGAATGTGAAGCTTTTAGTTTGTTCAAGAAGTTGGGATCTCAATTCAACACAGTGACCAGCAGGAGGCATGCGTACAGTAAGTCCTCACTTAACATTGGCAATAGGAAACTGTGACTTTACTGAAACAATGTATAATGAAACCAATTTTACCACAGGCTAATTGATATAAACAAGAGTTAAGTTCTTACAAAATATTTCTGGCCACAAAAACGTCTCCAAACATCTAAATAAAGACCCAAAAACTTCTAATAATAAACACTGAAATAAATGTGAGCTATACATGTATTTAATAAAGATTAATGAAAACAAGTTAAGATAATTTTCCAACCTATTTATTCCAGTTCAGGGCTGCAGGTGGCCAATGCATCTCCTGGCAGTTCAGGGTGCAAGGTGGAACACTTTCCATTGCAGGGTTGTCCTCACACACACCTGTGCTCACTCAGAGAGGGGCAAGTTAGACACATCAATTTACATTATGTTCCCATCTTTGTGATATGGTAGTCTCCAGAGAAAACCCACACAGACTTGGGGAGAATGTGAAAACTTCACACAGTGGTCCCAGCTGGGAATAGGGTTTTTTTCTCATCAACGTAATAACAAAAGAACATTGAAAAAACAATGTTATTCTATGACCTGCTCTACTGCAATTGGAAACAACTTCATTCCAAATTAAGACAATTCTA
This sequence comes from Macroglossus sobrinus, assembly GCA_004027375.1. Classification (NCBI taxonomy): domain Eukaryota; kingdom Metazoa; phylum Chordata; class Mammalia; order Chiroptera; family Pteropodidae; genus Macroglossus; species Macroglossus sobrinus. Next base: position 68,366 of record PVKZ01003982.1, read on the forward strand.
TTTATTATTGACTTTTGTTAGCTTCCTAAAACTAAAATCATCCCTCGGCAAAGACACATTTTTATTAGCACAAAGGTAGAAGACAACTTTTATTATCAAAGGCCTTTATCAAGCCTGTAGCTTCATAATAACCAGCTCTCAAAGGCAGAAGTTGATGACAGTCACTCAATAGTTAAATTTTGGTTTAAGGGTCTTTGTGAACTGCAAAATTGAACTGGCTTTTAGAAAAAATCCATAGCCATGTCCAAGAGGAGTTAAGTAAGTTCTATCTCTGGCATTTTATGTTTAATAAAAATCCATAGAATCAAATTCGAAATTATTTAATTGTGTCTCTGAGTTATTTAGGTGTAGCAAAGTCCCTGTCTGAGATGGTCTCATTTTCTCCCTGAGTCTTGGGGGAAATTAAATATCTCAAGAGACCTTGTTGAGATCATAGGGTTCTATTCACATGGGAGTCCACAGAGCTCTTTTGGGAGGACATGTGTTATTGTACAAAGTGCTGGCATTTAGTTCTTTCTTAACTACCCTCACAAGTAGAGCAGAAAAAGGCAGGCTTGAGAATCTTAAAAAATTGTGCAGAATTCAATGGGTAGAGTAAGTACATAGCAACAGACATAAGGTAAAGAGAAACTACAAGGCAAATATCTCAGAGCCAAGGTCAGAAAGCAAGAAAAGTTTCAGATAAATAAGTTCAGAACAAAGAGACTTAAATAGAAGTTAAATGCAACATAGAATGAAAATGTGTGCAACATCATTAGTCAATGCACACAATGAGGTACCACTATACACAAAGCAGAATGACTAAAATAAAAAGATTAGCAGTTCCAAGAACTAGTAAGGATGTTGAGCAACCAGAATTCTTATACATTGTTGAAGGTAGTCTATATTGGTACAACCAGTTTGGAAAACTCTTTGGCAATATTAACAAATATATACTCTATGACCCAGCAATTTTATTTCCAGGTAACAAAAATGAGTGCATATCTCACTTTCCAGTCTGGCATGTAAAAAGCTTGGAAGTCATTTTTGTATCCTAACAACAAGGAAAAAGCTGAACAAACAGAAAAATCAACAACTCTTAAATATGTCATAGAAGTGAATCACAAGGCAAAGCACTACCTCCAAAACGGAGAGACAAGCAGGCAAATACAGACTCACAACTTTTACTGCAGCTGAAACCCATGAGCAGAAATATCCATGAGAACCAGTACTAAAGTTGGAAAATCTGAACTGTAACTGATAAATTGCTGAGAGTTCATTGGGGACAAGTCTGAGACTTAAAAACTCTAGAGGTGTCTAGTCATGGGGTGGGTGGAGAGGCATACTTTTGTGAGTTTTAACAGGAGCTCTAACAATTTCTCACAGTTAATACCAAACAGAAATCCCTCATGCTTCCAGCAAAGAAAAGGGAAAAATAAACCATTTTTAAATAAGACAGAGAATTCTGTTCTTCTTAATAAGACCTGCCCTCTAAGGAATCTGTTCTACTAGAGCCTAACCTTTTAGATTTTATCAGAGACTAACTGACTTGGGAAAAGGGGAAGAAAAACAACAACAACTCCACTTCACTAGTGCCATCCTGTCCCACCTCAGCAGAGGGGAAAAACTGAGAAGTGCTTGTTAACTTCACAGTCCAGGGACTCAGGCTCACTAAAAGATTGAGACCTATTCATAGAACTATAGAATGTTTCCCCTCTTCCAATATCATACACTAAAAGCCCATTTACTGGAGTTCCTTTTATCCAGTGCATTATGTCTAGCTATCAAGAAAAAAATTACAGGGCATACCAAAAGGCAAAAAACACAGTTTGAAGAGACAGAGCAAGCGTCAGAACCAGATTCAGATATGAGAGTAATGTTAAATTTATCAGACCATTAATTTTAAACAACTGTGATTAATATGATAAAGGTTTAAAAAAATTGTTTCTCTACTCATTATACTTCTGACAGCAAACGTGTGGGTTTTCCACACTGAGCAATTTTCCAATTTCTCTGTGGACAACAACTGTGTATCTTATCATTTAATTCAATTCTGATACTCACTTTCCAGGGTTAGCATAGACCCCCATAAGCTAAGGGCTCAGTCCCACAAGACTACCCAGCACTTCAGATGCCAGTTGCAAGTAGTGGGTCCCAGGTTATCCAACTTGCCACAAATCAGGGTTGTCCCAAAAACCTGTCCTCAGATTTGATAATTTTCAATAACAATTATTGGAATTTAAAAAAAACACTTTACTTAAATTTAATGTTTTTTTAAAAAAAAAAGATAGAAAAAAAAACAACCTAATGAACAGGTACATAGGGTGAGGTCTGCAAGGGTCCCAAGCACAGGAGCTTCTGTCCCCAGTAAGGTAGGCCACACTCTTGGCACCTTTACCAACCTGGAAGTTCTTCAAGCCCCACTGCTTGGTGTTTTTAAGGAGGTTCCGTTAGGTAGATATAATTGATTAAATCACTTGTGATTAACTCAACCTGAAGCCTCTCACCTCTCCCTGGAGTTCTGGGATGAGGGCTGAAAGTTCTAACTCTCTAATCATATAGTTGTTTCCTCTGGCAACCAGCCCCCATCCTCCAAGAGTCGTCTTATTAAGATAAACTCATGTATAGTTGAAAGGGGCTTATTACGTGTAACAAACAACACTCCTATAACTCCTATCACTCAGGGATTTACAAGAGTTTTAGAAGTTTTGTACTGGGAACCAGAGGCTAAAAGAAAATACATATTTCTTATTATATCACAATGCCATAGGGCTCTAATGGAAAAAGAGACAACAGAGAAAAAGACAACATAGACTAACAGATGACTGGTATAAACAGACAGATGAAAATTGAGGATATATAGATAGAAACTTCAAAAACTGGAAAGCAAAGAGAAAAAAGACTAAAGAAAAATAAAAAAGAATACCCAAAAACTGCAGGAATTTACACCAAAGGTGTAAATTCTACACAAAGAGAATATGAGAAAGAGAAGAGAGAAAGAAACAGAGGCAAAACTGGAAGCAATAATGACCGAGAATTTTCCCCAAATTAGTGTCAGACATCAAACCACAGATACAGAAACTCAGAGGATATTGAGCAGGATAAATGCCCCCCAAAATACACTTAAGAATATCATATTAAAACTATAGAAAAATCAAGCATAAAGAAGATATCCTGAAAGAAGCCAGAAGAAAAAACACCTTACCTATAAAGGAATAAATATAAGAATTACATCAGATTCCTATAGGAAACCATGCAAGCAAGAAAAGAGGGGAGTGCGGTATTTAATGTGTTGAGCGAAAAACTCCACCAACTTAGAATTTTGTATCCTGTGAAAGTATTCTTCAGAAGTAAAGGAAAATAAACACTTTCTCAGACAAGAAAAATTTAAAGTTTGTTGCTAGTAGTCCCACCTTGCAAGAAATGTTAAAATGAGTTCTTCAGAGAGAAGGAAAATATAGGTCAGAAACTAAGATCTACATTAAGTAAGGTAAAGCAGTGGAGAAGGAAAAGATAAAGGTAAAATAAAAACTTTTATTTTCCTTTTATTAATTGATCTAACAGATAAAAGTTCTTTAAAAAATAATAGCAATAATATATTCAATAATGCATACTTACTTATATATGTATACATATATATATATATATATACTTATGTGTGCTTATGTATTAGTTAAATGAATGACAGCAATGATATGAGAAATGGGAAGGAGAAATTAGAACTAATTTTTTTATTATAAGGTACCTGTACTACCCCCTGGAGAGGCATAGTGTAATTTGAAAGTGGACTTGGATTAATTACAAATGTATATTGCAAACTCTAGAATACCAATAGAAAAAAGTAAAAAAAAAAATCATCAATTTACAGAGGAGAAAAATAGAACCATATAAAATGCTCAGTTAAAACCACAAAAGGCAGAAAAATAATTGAATTAAAAATAGGAACAAAGCAAAAGTTGCTAAGAGAGTAAATCTTAAATGCCCTCATCACAAGAAAAAATAATTTTGTAAGTATGTATCGGATGGATGTTAACTAGACTATTGTGGTGACTGTTTTGCAATATGTACTAATATTGAATCATCATGTCATCCATCTGAAACTAATATAATATATGTCAATTATACCTTGGTAAAAAAAATTAGGAGCAAAGAACAAAGGCAACAAATTGAAAAAAGTAATAAATATGGTAGATATTAAATCAACTATATCAATAATCACTTTACACATCAGTGGTCTAAATATACTATTAAAAGAGAGATTGTCAGAGTGGATCCAAAAATAAAACTCAGCTATATATTATCTATAAGAAAACCACCTTAAATATAAAGACATATATAGATGAAAAGTAATGGATGAAGACAGATACACCATGCTAATACTAATCAAAAGAAGGGAGGAGTAGCTATATTAATTCAGACAGAGCAGATTTCAGAGCAAGAAAAATTATCAGAAAGAAGAGGGGTATTCCATAATGATAAAAGGGTCAATTCTCCAAGAAGAGATACAGATTTTTAATGTGCATGCACCTAACAACAGAGCTTCAAAATACATGGGGCAAAAGCTAATAGAAAGGCAGGGAGAAATGGAAGAATCCATTATTAAAGTGGAAATTTCAACACCTTTCTACCGGCAATGTACAGATTTGGCAGGCAGAAAATTAGTAACTACATAGCTGAACTCAATAGAACTATAATCAAATGTATATAATTAACATCAATGGGCTACTCTGTCCAACAACAGCAGAATACATATTCTTAAGCTCACATGGAATGTTTACAAGACAGACTACATTATGGGACATAAAACACACCTTAAAAGAAGAGAAATCATATAATGTCTACTCTCAGACCACAAGAGAATTAAACTAGAAATCAATGGAAAGATAGATGGAAAATTGCAAAATATGTGGTGATTAAACAATACTCTTCTAAATAAGTCATAGGTCAAAAAAAATCTCAAGAAAAATCTTAAAATAATTTTAACTGGGTGAAAATAAAATACAAGTTATCAAAATTTGTGAGATTCAGCAAAAGCAGTACTTTGAGGAAAGTTTACAGAATAGAATGCATATATTAGACGAGTTTTGGTGCATTCAGAGTGGTATGGCCATAGATGGAATGTGTATATTAAACGAAAAAATAGATCTAAAATCAGTAATCTAAGCTTCCACTCTAGGAAATTAGAAAAAACAGAGCAAACTAAATTCAAAATAAGGAGAAGTAATGAAATAATAAAAATTAACACAGAAATCAATAAAATTTAAACATGAAATCAATAAAGAAAATCAATGAAACCAAAATCTGATTCTTTGAAAAGATTGATGAACTGATAGCTGAGCTAACTCAGAAAACAAGCGAAAGGGTACAAATTACTGACATCAAAAATGAAAGCGGAATCATCACTACTGATTAATTTAAAAAATAATAAAGAAATATTATGAACAGTTCTATGCCCACAAATTTGATAATCTGGATGAAAAGAATCAATTGCTTGAAAGACACAATCTGTTAAAATGTACTAAGAACAAACAGACTCTCTGAATAAGCCTATCTCTATTAAAGAAATTAAATTAATAATTAATAAACTTCCAAAACAGAAAGCACTATGCCCAGGTGGGTTCACTGGTGAATTCTACTAAATATTCATAGAAGAAATTATCCAATTCTCTACAATCTTTTCCAGAAGTCAGAAACAAAAGACATATTTTCTAACTTATTTTATGAGGCCATCATTACACTAACATCAAAAACAAAGACATTACAAGAAAAGACTACAGACTAATATCCCTCATCAATATTGAAACAAACAGCCTTAACAAAATATTTGCAAATAGAATGCAAGAATATGTAAAAAGAATTACAACCACAATTAAGTGATATTTATTGTAGATATCCAAGGCTGTTTTGACATTCAAAATCAATTAATGTAATCCATCACATCAACAGACTAAAGAAGGAAAATCACATGACAGTATCAGTAAATGCAGAAAAAGCATTTGACAAAACTCAACACCCATTCATGGTGTTGACTATACAAAGAGAGAGAAACATTCCTAACTTGATAAAGAATATCAACATAAAACTACAGCTAACATTAACTAGAAATTTCTGCTCAGATGAGGATCAAGGCAAGGATGTTCCCTCTCACCACTCCTTTTCAGCATTGTACTAGAGATGCCAGCTAATGCCGTAAGAAAACAAAAGAAAACATAAAGAATACAGATTGGGAAAGAAGAAATAAAACTCTCTTTGTTCACAGATGACACAATTGTCTATGTGGAAAGTTAAAAAAAAAAAAGCAACAAAAATATTCCTGGAACTAATAAGTAATTATAGCTAGGTTACCGAATACAAGGTTATATACAAAAGTCAATCACTTTTTTATGAACCAATAATAAACAAGTATAATTTGAAATGAAAAACACAACCATTCACATTACCTCCCTTCAAAGGAAATACTTAAGTATATATCTTATATGTACAAGATTTATATGAGAACTGCAAAACTCTGATAAAGAAATCAAAGAACTAAATAAATGGAGAGATCATCCACAGTCAAGGATAGGAAGATATCATCATCAGGTTCTTCCCAACTCAATTTAAAGAGTCAATGCAATTCCAATCAAAATCCTAGCAGATTATTTTGTGGATATCGACAAATTGATTCTAAAGTTTTTATGAAAGGCAAAACACCCAGAATATCCAACACAATATTGAAGTAAAAGACCATAGTCACAGCACTGACACTGAATTCATGAATTAATATGAATCTATAGTAATCAAGTGTGATGTTGGCAAATATATAGACTAGACAAATCAATGGAACAGAATAGAAACCCCAGAAATAGTACTACATAAGTATATCCAACTGATCTTTGACAAAGAAGAAAAGGCAACAAAATGGAAACAATATGAGGGAGAAAAAAAATGGCTAAGATGATAGAGGCTCTGTTCATCCTTCTGGTGACCAAATCAAAATTGTGATAGGAACAAGGAGCAACAGTGAGGAAAAATTGCCTGGGATCTAAATGAACAAGCCATACAACCAGGGAGAAATCCAAGAAATCACCTGCAATGGCAGAAGGTAGGATGGGGTGAGGACGTGGTGCTGCCTGGTCTGGAGCAACTATAGCAACAGCAGAAGCCTTTTGAAGGGGCTGCATCCGAGAGTGGATTTTCCCAGTGATAGACCTGCTCATTCTGAGCACCAGTGCCACTTTGGCTGCATGCAGGGAGCACCAGGGACTTATAGGGAGACATTGTCAGAGTGGGAGCCAAGGTGAGACTCTCTCTTTACAGAAGTGTTGGTGGTGTTGATTGTTCCCTGTTGAGCCTTCCCCCACTCCCAGTGCACACACACAGTGCCTCTATAGCTGAGATGTCATCAAACTGGGTAACAGAGGTCGCTATGCTCAGAGGATTCCCTGAAATGCCACTTTCCACATCTCGCCACCCACCCAAGCTACATCCAGGAGTGTCCTCACTTAGTCAGGTGCCCTTTGCTGAGCAGCACCTAGATTCACAATGGTGGCAGCTGGCCTCAGTTTCTGGTGTGGCCTTTTTAGGTAACTATAAGCACAGCATATGTGGATTGCTTGCTGAATCTTGCCAGGTGTCCCTGGAGGGGCAGAGGCTTGGGCTAAATTTGGCCTGTAGCTGAACCCCTCTCAGGACTGTGCCATTGGACACCTACTTCATAAATCCACACTAATAAGACCTGGAGACTAGGAGCTTTACTTAATACCTAGAAACAGACATGGAAAGGTAGCCAAAATAGGAAGACAAAAAAGCAGAAACCATATAAAAGAACAGAACAGATATCCAGACATAATGGAGTCAAGTAACCTAACAGACGCAAAGTTCAAAATACTGGTTATAAAAATGCTCAATGAACTTTTGGGAAGTGTAGATGAATTCAGTGAGAACTCAACAAAGAGATAAAAAACATAAAATAGAAAATGGAAATTATAAAAGGGAATCAGTCTGAAATGAATAACACATTATCTGAGATGAGAAGTATATTAAATGGAATAAACAAAAGAATAAACAAAGTGAATTAAAAAAGGATCAAATGACCTATCTGGAGGATAGGAAAACCAAGAACACTCAGTCAGATTGGCAAGAAAAAAAGATGCCAAGACTATAAAAAGTAATTTAAGGAGCATATGGAACATTTTTAAAGGTTAAAATATCCATTTGATTGGCATACCTGAAGGAAAACAAGATGTTGAAGATCTGTTTGAAGAAATAATGATGGAAAACTTTCCTAACCTGGTGAAGGAAATGGACATAAAACCCCAAGAAGCTCAGAGAATCCAAAAAACCAGGGATCCAAAGAGGCCCACATCAAGACACATCATAATTAAAATACAAAGAAAGAATTTTAAAAGCAGCAAGAGAAAAACCGTTACCTACAAGAGAATACTCATAAAACTGGCAGCTGATTTCTCAAAAGAAACTATGCATGACAGAAAGACTTGGCACGAAATATTCATCATGATGAAGACCCAGGTTCTACAACCAAGAATACTTTATCCAGCAAAGCTATCATTTAGAGTTGAAGGACAGATAAAGAGCTTCCAAGACAAAAATAAGCTAATGGAATTTATCACTACCAAGCTATTATTACAGGAAATGTTGGAGGGACTTCTTTAAGAAGAAAAACCATATATGAAAAACAGGAATAAAGAATGGTAACAACTATGTTCCTATCGATAAGTACCTCAAATGGAAAAAAATTAAGTGTTCCAACTAAAAGATAGAGTGGATGAATGGGTAGGAAAACAAGACCCCTACATGTTACCCAAAAGAAACTCACTTCAAATTAAAAGACACACACAAGCTAAAAGGAAAGGGAAAGAAAAAGATATCATTTTGATGGACCTAGGAGGTATTTAAGTCAAACAGAGAAAGATAAACAGTATATGATTTCACTTATATGCGGAATCTAAGGAATAAAAAGAACAAACTAATCAAAAACAGACTCACAAAAATAGTGAACAATTTGGTAATGAACAGGGATGGGAGGGTTTAGAGAGCTGAGAGAATGATCTCTCCAATCTCAGCAATAAGAAAACCAACCTGATTTAAAAAATGAGCCAAAGATCTGAAAAGAAACCATATCAAAAAGATATATATATATATGGCAAATAAGCATATTAAAAGATATTTCATACCATATGTCATTAGGAAAATGCAAAATAAAATGAGATACCACTATTAGAATAACCAAATGAGAACAATATGACAATATCAAATGAGAGGTAATAGAAATTCTCATTTATTATTTGTGGGAATGCACACAGATCTTTAAAGCATCTTTATTTATAATTGCCAAAACTCAGGAGTAAACAAGATGTCCTTCAGTGGGCGAATAGATAAATAAACTGTGGTAAATCCAGTGCTAAAAAAAAATAAACTCTCAAGCTATGAAAAAAATATAAAGAAAACTTAAAGACATATTACTAAGCAAAAGAAGCTAATCTGAAAAGTCCTGTATGAGTACTGTATGAGTCCAATCAATTGACATTCTGGAAAAAGCAAAAGTAAGGCAACAGTAAAAGAGTTAGTGGTCACTGGGGTTTAGGAAGGAGGGAGAGATGAATAGGCAGAGCATGGAGGATTCTTAGGGAAATGAAACTATTCTGCATGATATTATAATGGTGAGTATATGTCATTATGCATTTGTTAAAACCCACACAATGTATACCACCCAGAGTGAACCCTAATGTAAACTACAGACTTGGATGAAAATGATGTGTCAATGTAAGTTCATCATTTGTAACAAATGCCGCTAGTCAGAAGGTTGTGCATATGGGTGGGCAGAAGGTATGTGGGAAATCTCCATAACTTCTGCTCCATTTTGCTGTGAAACTAAAACTGCTCTAAAAAATAAAGTCTATTAAAACAAAACAAAAAAAGTGCATATGCCCATCAAAAACATATTTGTAACAATCAAAGCAGCATAATGGAAATATAAATGGTGGCATTTGCATTTGATGGAATACTACATGGCAAGAACAAGCTACAGCTGCATGCAACAACATGGATGAGTCTCACCTAAAAGACACAGGAGAGTACATATTTTTATTTATTATTGTTTCATTTATATCAAGTTTCAGAACTGGCAAAATTATTGTGCTAGAAATAAAGATCACAATTACCTTTGGACAGAGGGAAGTTTGAGTTAAAAAGAAGTATGAGAGAATATTTTGGAATGCCAAAAATGTTCTATATTTTTATCTGGGTGGTCAGTACTGTGAACAGAAAAGGGACTATCTGACAGATATGACAAATTCAGGCATAACCTGGCAGGCCTGACTAGATCAATAACTGAAATTAACTATATGGAATGTTCTGATCATAAAAATTCCTGAGTAGGTTATAATGGGAAGTCACAGCTTAGAACCATAATGATAGATAATTCATTACCTTTAGCCAGCCCCATGCTTTGTTTTTATGCATCTGGCATAAAACATACTTAAAATGATAGAATGATCTCTTCTCTAGGTCTCCAGAGATAAGCATCCCCATACTGGGGCAAAGCAACTCAACGTTCCTCATTGTAATCTTTTACCCACATACCTCTGTATGTTAAATATTAACTGTCCTGCACCAACTAATGTAAAAGAAATATGTATCTATCCATTGCACTTTTTATCCTAGAGATTTCCCCGCTTGGCCTTCTCGCACCTTCTTAATCTGCCACCAATTGATTTTATATAACCTTTCTTATGTCTTCTCCTTAGATTCTTATGTATAAAACAAACTGCAAACTTTGTACTTAATGACAAAAAAAAATGCCTCTGGGAGCATTGTCTCAATCCTTTGAGACTTTGCTTCTAGGTCTGGCTCTTAGCTTTGATTCAAATAAACTTTTAACTATACTTTAGGTTTGGAATTTCTTTTGTCAACATTACACAGGTGTACTCATATATAAAATTCGAGCTACACACTTAAGATTTATGCCTTTTGCTGTAAAGCATGGAGTATTTCCCTCAGATTATCCTTCAGCCTGGTTCCCATGTTCTTATGCCTGGGTCCCAAGATAAAGCTTAAATGGGAGTCATCAGTTGAAATCCTATGAAACATTAACAGCCCAATATGCTATCAGCTTTGATGATAAGAGAAGGTAGCACCAGCAGCAGCAACAAAGAGAACCCTCTGCAGAGACAGCAATGTCCTCACCTTCAGGCATTTACAGTTTCAACAGCTAGAGCAGCACCTTTAGTACTAGGGGCATCACAGCTGTTTTTGATATTTGTGGGGCCTGGAGACTTCACCACTGAGGTGAAAGGAGAAAAATGGAAGCCACATTGTGGGGACCAAGAGAACCAGTTCATAGACTGCTATCACTCAAGGAGGTCAGTGCATTTATACCCTTGTTTTATACTAGAGTTCTGAACCATTGGAGATAGAAAATAGAAACACGCAGATGGAGAACAAAATGGCAGCCTCATTACTACTAGAGTAATGGGAGAAGAAGGTGTAGAAACATGAGAAGAATGGTATTCCTAGTACTGAATCTCAGAATTAGACAGGTTTATTCAAACATTAAAGGAAGTGCTGGGAAACCTTAGCCCCCTGCTTCCCTATAAGGACAAAGTATTTATCATTTACCTCATGATCAAGGGTAGCCTGAAGCACATGCCATCTGTGATAAAGATTCCAACAATGAAGAAGAATGGAGGAGCTAAACTATAAGTGCTCAGTTTATTATGCCAAGCTCCCTACTCAGATAAGTCACTACCTCTCAGAGAAGGAGAGAGAATAAGGCAGCACTGTGCCACACAAATAGGTGTCCTCTACCTGGAAACCTCAGGAGTGGAGAATGAGTGCCTTTTAGTAACTGCCTCAGACATCTGGCAGGAGTATGAGAATCCCGAGTTTGCACAGAGCAGACAAGGAGTTGTCATTACTGGTATGGTCTGTTTTTAGTCAGATAATGGTGTGGCCTTGGAATTAGGTTGCGATAGAAATGGCACACTCTGAATTTAGGACATTTTATGATAATATCTGGTAGTAATCATCTTATGTCAGGATCCTCAGAGGATATCAGGAGGCAACAGGATAAGATGGTAATTTTGGTCTATTTATGAGAAGGAAAAGAAAGGCAGCCTCAGGTTTAGATCAGAATATGATTGCCACAACTCTGGATGCTCTTGCCCCATGATGCTTGGAAAAAGAACATGCCTTCTTCTTATGAAGTAGCACTGTGGTGGAGGAGGAGATATATCCTCATTGAGATGGTTTTTTATCTGGACAGCCAGATCCCCCATGAAGAGGTCAAACCCAACTTCTTTCTCATCTAAAATGGGAACAGGATTCTGATCAGATCTTCTGGGATAGAAAGCATGGAAAAATCTCAATGTGTTTTTTGAGCACATTGCTTTTATACACAAAATAAGAGTAAACGTTTAATGTCTCTTCAAGATGGGAGAAAATGAAAAAAATTACTATCAAGTTTTGACACGAAGATGCAGAATTGCCATAATCATGTGTACAATGTATGAAAAGTACCACAAATTTCAAGTACTTTACAAAAAGTGTGCTTGGGACAGCATATTTTCAGTTATTATTATATGGCATTTTCTTAACGTTTTGGAAATTATTAATGTTTTTGAGAATCATTCATATTTTTACATATAATAATTCACTTAAATATAGGATTGTATCAGCTTCTTTATTCAACACTACAATTCTAGTATTATGTAGTTTTAATTTTATAATGAAAGTCAACATCATAAAATAGAATTCACTTAAAGATATGCTTTAACATTTTTAAGCTAAAATTTCAGTAGTCTATAGCAACTATGCCATGAAATACAAATGGAAAATTTCAAATCCTCTGCTAGGCAGATTATCAAGCCAATCAATGCATCCATGAGAGAGAAAAGATGTTCTGGAGAAAGAATCCTGGAGGTGCACAGAGCAGACATGACCATAAAGGACACTAGCAAGGGAGAGACAGGGACATGTAGAACCACAAGGAAGGAAGGAGGGAGGGTTGTAACAAACTGCCCCCATTTCACAATTTTACAAAGGATCTGGGTCTAAACTTCTAGCAAATTGAGATGGAGAATTTATCAAACCATAGTTACTTAAGACAAGTCTTCAATTTTTGCTTTATTCTTGGCATAACTTCCTTTAATTCTCTGGATCACTGCAGTGATAAGCATCTGCAAGCAAAAAGACATTCTTCATAGAAATAAGAAAAGAAACTATTCCTTTTTATAGTGGCACTGTTTTCTTTCTCCCTGATTTATTTAATTATGGGCTGCTTCATCTGTCCTGAATCTATGGGAAAGGACATTTTCCTGTTTGTCATTGAATGTCTATTTCTCTCCTCCCTGCACTACTGATCAAGAGAAGCAAGCTTTTCAACTTCTTGAAACTCCATTTAAAATGTTTCTTGTATGACTCAGTAGACATATTCATTGGTTGATAAGCCATCCCACTATGACTAACCAGTGTCTACTTTTGACATCTTCCAGTAGAAAAAATGAATTGCTGTGTAGAAACTTCCCTTCAGATGGCCCACCTCAATCATAACAAAAAAAACTAATTTTATAATGGGAAACTTTCTTTTCAAGGGATCAGTATGTTACATTAATGCAAAGTGCTTACTGCAAGCAAGTTCTCTACTTCTTAAAATAGAAGACCATGACTTTCAGTTGCTGTAGAAATTTTTTTTAAAGTTCTTTACTTAGCATCCAAAAATAAGACTTTTTCTAGTGTTTCAGATTTTCAGAAAAATAAGAACATCCCTCCTAAGAAGCTGTCATCTGCATTAAGCTCTCTGAATGCAGCTGACTGAAAGGTGGGCTTTTGCATGCAACGTGGAAATCTTCATCCAATTGAAGGTAACTATAAAGCTAATATTTAATATTAAGATGCCATAAGATCCAGGTCTTCTCTTTCTAACCTCTCTGAAGAACCTTATATATTATTCATAGTGAGTTTCAAAGCAGACCTGGATCACTGGGCACTTGAGAACGGGTTGACAATTATGAAAGCTTTACTGTAAGATGAAACCACAGTGATGGACTGGATTTGAGAATATAATAGAGGGACCATGATTCAGTACTTGTGGATGTTCCCAGGGCTTTTTGGGAACCACAGAATATCATAAGAGATTTTCACATGTATTTAAAGTGGAGGGAAAAGCAAAAGGAAGAGGAAGTTATACAGGATAGTAGAACAAAGGAAAGCTAAATTAAAAAAAAAGTAGTTAAGTATTAATTGTAGAGTGAATAGCAATGATAATTAAAATTATTTAACATCAATTGTTTAAATTTGAACCTTCCAATGCTAATTTAGGTCATGACATAGTTGATGCATAGACCTTATTTTAAATTATATAATTATCAGTACCTTTTGTCAAAATCCCCTGAATTAGATAAGTAAATTATTCCTGATTGCATTGCTTACTATTGTATCAATAAATGTCAATGCCAGGTATTAAAGGAGTATTTTTTTTATCACCATTGCACAATATTAACAAATATTTCTTCAGCTCCTTGTTTCGCTTTTATATTTGACAGGTAGACCAATTTGCTACTAAGTTTGTTTCTCCGGCTTTGGCTGTAAAAGCAGCATCCTCCCAGAAGCATTTTGACTTGATGCAATATTACAGAGATGCCAAGACACTATATCAGTGAGATCCATACTTGCTCAGGTAAATTCAACTAAATTCATGGGCTATGTTAGCTAAATTGTAAAATATTATTCAGTCATTCTGCTTATGACGATTGTTACATTTTATACTGTCACAATTTCATCTGACTCCTATCTAAAATTGATGTGAAGGTTGGATGTCTATGACATTGAAAATTATTAAAAATATACTGATCTTTATGAGCTTAAAGTTGTGTAGTGCGCTAAGCCATTAGCATCCTTATTTATCCTAAGAGCATACATAATATTTAGAAGTGCAGATAACTGATAATGTTAGGCCAACTGCATACAACTTAATGATGATTAGTATTATTTTCTTAGCATTTTAATTAGTAATAGGCTAATGGCATTCTTTGTAAAGAGTGCTAGTCATTCTTGAATTTAGCTCTTTTATTTAATTATTCTATTTTTATTTTTTTCAATTATAGTTGACATACAATATTATATTATGTAAGTTTCAGGTATACAACACAGTGATTAGACATTTATATAAAATACGAAGTGATCACCCTGCTAAATCCAGTACCCATCTGACACCATACATAATTATTACAATACTACTGACTTTATTCCCCATGCTATATGCTATATCCCCATGACTATTTCGTAACTACCAATTTGTACCTCTTAATCCTCTTCCCCTTCACCCATTCCTCCACTCCTCACTCTGACAACTATCAAAATGCACTCTGTATCTATGAGCTTTTTTTCCCTTTGTTTGTTTATCTTGTTCTCGAGATTCCACAAATGACATTTGTCTTTCTCTGTCTGACCTACTCCACCTAGCACAATTCCTTCCAGGTCATGCTGCTGCAGATGGTAATACTTTATTTCATTTTATGGCTGAGTAATTTTTATGGTGAGTGTATACACACACCATCTCTTTGTTATCCATTCATCCCTTGATAGACACCCAAGATGCCTCCATATCTTGGCCACTGTAAATAATGCTTCAGTGAACATATGGATTCATATGTTCCTTCAAAGTAGTGTTTTGGGTTTATTCAGATAGATACTCAAAACTGGGATTACTGAGTCTATTGTTATAAAGTCTTTGTTTTAAAGCCTGTTTTGTCTGGTATAAGTGTTGCTGCCCCTGCTTTTCTTTGTTTTCATTTTCATAAAACTTCTTTTTTTATACCTTTACATTCAGTCTGTGTCTGTCTTTCATTCTGAAGTGTCTCTAGTAGGCAGCACCTCTGCACTTCCTGGGCTCGTATGTCTGTTTTCTTCACCAGGTTAGAACAATTTTCCAACATTATTTCTTGAAATAAGTTTTCAATTCCTCGTTCTTTCTCTTCTCCTTCTGGTATCCCTATGATGCAAATGTTGGTGCACTTGATATTATCCCAGAGGCCCCTAAAACTATCATTTTGGGGATTCTTTTTTCTTGTTGCTGTTCTGCTTAGGTGTTTTCTGCTACCTTATCTTCCAAATTGCTGATTTAACTCTCTGCTTTATCTATCTACTGTTAATTCCTCCTAAAGTATTTCTTCATTTTAGTTATTGTGATAAAATCAATTTATTAAAAGTTAATTTACTAATTTGCCAAATATTAATTTTAGCTGATATCTTTCTTGAACATATTTGCCCAATGGTAATAAATTATTCATATATATATATATATATATATATATATATATATATATATATATATTCAATTAATTCATTCAATAAACATTTACTGAGTACCTACTATTTCTAGGCATGTTCTGTGTGTTGAATCCAGAACAGGGAGCATCAATACTAAAAAGTCACTGCTGTCATCACTTAGGGGAGATGAACAAAGAATACATAAAATATGTTAAAAATAACGTCAGGTAGTTTTAAGTGCTATGAAGTTCCACCTGTACCTCCTCTTCTTTTCTTTCCATACTAGATTTCAGTATTCTAGATCTGATTTCTATGCCCAGCAGAGCAGCCAGGAAAGACAGTGACACTGATAAAGTCATGAGTGAATCCTTGGTCCCTACACTGGATGAGAGATGGGGGTGCAAAATGGCATTTGAACAGAGATCAGAATAAACATGGAACATGAGCCATACGATATTTGAGGGAAGAATAGTTCAGGCTGAAGGAATAGCAGATATAAAGAACCTAAAGACAAATTCCTTAATCAATACTTATTAAAAAGAGTAGAAATAAATGGTTATAAGAACACTAGACTGTCTATGTTCTCACTTGCTACAAGTTGAATTTCCTTAAGATGTTCCCATGAATATATGCATTTAACATATTCAAACAGAATATTTCTTCAAATATACTTTTGATAAATTTGGCAAATTCAGCAAATTAATTACTAAATAGACATTTATAATTATTAATTATAAAATAGACATTTAATAAATATTTATTGAAATAATGATAAGAAAAAGACTATATGAAAGAAATGTCAAGGATTATATTGAATATTACATCTAAAAGCTATAACATACTGGAACCTAATTTAGGCTTGGAACTAATATTCCCTCTCTCATATTTGACCCCATCAAAAATACATATGCAGGCCTTTGAACTGCAGTCACACAAAACCTATTTCTGACCCAATCTATCTCCTAGTACCTCCCTCTTTACCTTTGAAGGAGGCCCTGTAATTCAGCCTTCTTTCCTCTTTGGCTGAATTGCTTTCTAGCCCCTGAAAATTTGTTTACCACATGATTGCACAATCTCCCTAATTTCTTATTTTCTTCTGCACCTAAAGGTAAGTACATAGGCCCTTTCAATTTTTAAGAATCTTATTCTTGGTCTCAGAAATGAAATAGAATTACAAAGCAGCTAATATGGCAAAAGTTAGAAAAGTTACAAAACCTTTACATAATTATCAGATTACCTGATCCTTGAATATAGTGAATGGATCTGAGGATTAGACTTTTGTGTGTGACCTTTGCCTCTCCCCTTTAATTATATGAATTAGTTTTACCTCTTTAGGATTTGCTGAAAAGCAAACTAGTTATTATAACTGATTATTTAAACATGTTGATATTTATTTTAGCGAATATAGACAGTTGTTACAACAGTCAGTAGATATTGGTTCCAGCTTGTGGTGCCTCCAGAAAATGAACCACCACCTTGTCCCCGCTCTTCATACTTTTCCTGAATAGTCATCAGCGATCTAGAGATGGTATCCATACTCTAAAGGTCAGCAAAGAAAGGAAGTATAGAGACTGTAGTGCTGCTGGCAAGGTCATATAGGGTCCATAATCTCTTCCCTGGTGACTCCAACAATTTGCTTCATTGGTCCTGAAGAATAAGAAGATCATTTCTCAAAATGACTCTTTATCATCTATTTGTTGTTCAGTCTGGATGTGAGATACATCAGTCTTCCAACTGCTAGTAAAGAAGGAGGCTGGTAAAGTCATAGAACTACAGGGACACTATGTTTGGATGGCTAACAGTATAGGTAGGCATGATAAGTGAGAATTTAAGATTTTCAAAATAATAGAGGGGTTTAGAAATGAACTGTATGCCCCTGTCCTCTATATTCTGCTGAAACATTCCCCTAATATCAATATGTGTTAAAAACAGAGATTGTTTTCCTGTTACAAAGACACAGCGGAGGTACCTTACAATAATATAGAATGACAGATATCTGAAATATGTGTTGCAGACTACTATACTTTGCTGAGATTTTGCCCTCTACATTTATTCGTGGGGGGTGAAGTTCACTACACCACTCTTTCCCCTAGCCCTAATTTTAGATGTAATCAAGATAAAACAATAGATGTTTCCTTCGCCCAAATTGGCAGTTGTAGCTTCTAGGACTGCAGCAATACATGACACCCATTTAGTGGATCCTTGGCCCTCCCCCTGTGCTGCCTCCACAACCAAATGAAGGTCATTGTTCATCTTCTTAGTAACTCTCTTGCTCAGTAATCATGCTGAGTATGACATATAAGTACCAAGAAGCCAATTTTCAAGGGCAAGCTTTCAATAAATGAGAGGGCAGCAGAGAAGGGGGAGAGGCAAAGTGGAAAAGCAAGGCTGAGCAATTGCCTAGAGGGTTACTATTACAAAAAAATGTTGCCAAAGCAAGTGCTTTTGCAGGTAGAGGAAGAAGTGCAAGATAAAGAGTAAGATAAAAACCTGTTGTGAAAACTGGGGCCCAGGGTCAGAGCTGGATATCACTGAGCATCTTTGCTGCTAGAGTATCTAAATGTTGAGTCACAGCCACTTAATTCCATTTATTAATATTTGGTTTGGTTCTATGGACTGGGGTGTGAGTGAGCCTACTATTGGCAGTTAGAGCTTCAGCTGCGAGGCAAGCTTCAGGAAGTCTTCAAAAGTCAGACAAGAAGGACATGGGCAAAAATATCTAAATAGCAGAGGTCGGTTTCCAAGGAATTAGATGACTGGGATCAGGGACTTAAGGAATGTTCTTGGCAAAGAAGTTTGCATGCAAGAACTGGGCAAAAAGAAAAGAACAATCCAGTAACATTTACATTCATACCTAGTGACAAGAGAAGGCAGGATAACTGAGCTGAACTTTTTCTATTCTGTTCCTTGCTAAATTTTAAAAGTGAGTTTAAAGAAAATGAGACCAAGTCTTCAGGTCAGGATAGCCTGGCTACTTCAAATTAGACCCCTATGATCCTGAATGTTTGCCCTTACCTGCTATCATTACCATGCCGGCCCAAGGTTGCCAGATCAACCTTCTTCCCAAACCTGGCACCTAAGGCTCTGGTTTAGCTCATTAATACCTACCTCATTGCAATGACCTGATACAGCTACTGCTAGACTCCTGGCTTGTCTGCTGTCAGCCTAGCCCAAAGCTGGATTTTCACACCTATGGTAGACTTGCAAATTTAAAGCCATAAAATTAGGACTGTAATGAGTGAGAGTAGGAATAGGAACAGAAACAAACTGCAAAAGTAACAAGAAACCAAAAACACACAGAACACAGAACTTAATTTTAGGCATCAGGGTTTTTCCTAGACTTATTTTCACACGTTTCTTGGAGGTAGCTCCAGTTTGCTAAGTCTCTTATTCAATCAAATATAAGTACCAAGAAATATGAGAACCCTAGTTGTGTCCCTAAAGTCACTGCCTCTAATTAGATAGCAGTGACCCTTCTGTCCTTGGAATGTCACTCTCCTGCTATATACCTTCAGTGAGTTCCTACTGCCCTTGGAATAACTGGACTCTTTAGCCTTGCCTTTAAGGTCCTACGAAAACTCTTTCTCTCACTAATCCCATTAATGCACCAAATAGTCCAGCAAAACTTAATCACTGTTTTCTACACTTGATGTGAATCTTTTCTATTTTTGACTTTTTCTCAAAGCTTACTTTCTATTGAATAACATTTTATTTTATTTACACATCCAAATATAACTATTTTTCAATGCCACCTAAAAATGCCATCTTTTCCAGGATGCTTTCTTCCTGATTATACTAATCTCCAATTATATCTGTGTCTTGCCCATTTCACTCAGTATTTTAACTATACTTTTAAGTATGTCTTACCTCATCTTCTTATATTACACTGAACATTCATCAGGTACAGAGATGATATTTTAGTTATTTTCAATTGACTAGAGTTGAACTAATTATATAGATAATCCTTAGTTCATATTATCCAATCATTATAGTTGAAGGAAAACACCTAATTTAGATATTTTTTCCTTTTTATCTCATTCCCTATTCATATTCCTTGTCCCATTGTCCTTCCTCTCCACAGGCAACTGCTTAAATGAGTTCAATGTATAATATAAATGTATATGTAATCTTGTAAAATATGACATTCTACTATATTTTGGTAGACTTTGTTCTACTTGTTCCTTTTCTACATAGCATAGTTTTTTTTTTTTTAAAGCTCTATTCATGTTGCTCTGTAATTTGTTAATTCAGGCTGCCGAAGGGTATTTCATAGTATATTTACTCATTCCTCCAGTGATGAATACTAAAATTTCCTCTAATGCCTGCCACCACAAACAGTGCTTCGATGACTTCTATGTGTGAAATTTCCAGTAGGTTATATATACCCAGGTAAGGGCTGGCTAGTTCAGAGGGTATATGCATATTCTATAGTACTAACTACTGAATTTTACTAGATATACCAGTCTACTCTCACTAGCAGTGTACAGCCTTGCAAATACTTGACCTTATCTGATGTTTTAAATGCTTGCTAATCTAATCAATGACTACTTATAATTCATGAATTTGTTTAAATTACACTTATCTGATTTTTTAATGAGTTTGATCATTCGTGTGTGTGTGTGTGTGTGTGTGTGTGTGTGTGTGTGTGTGTGTGTGTGTGTTCATTCTTTGGCTACTTAAGTTTCCACTTATGTAATTTGCCTGTATCCAGGCTTTGTCCATTTTTCAATTAGTTTTTCTGACTTTGTTATTGATTGATTTGTAGAAGTTTCCTTGTACATTCTCAATATTAGCACATTGGTTTTAATTTGGTTATGGTATCCTTCATTTAACAATTCTGATAAAATTAAATCATTAAATTTTTACCTTCTCGTTTGTGCTTTTTTGTATCTTAAAAAGAATTTTTCTCCAACACCAGGATCACAAATTTATTCTATATTTTCTTCTTAAGTTTTATAGTTTTATCATTCATATTTAGGCCTCTAGTCCATCTGAGATATATTTATATCTACACACACACATACGCTGTGTGTGTGTGTCTGTGTGTCTGTGTGTCTGTGTGTGGTATAAGATATGGATGTTTTGGGTTTTTTTTGATGTGATGAACTAATTTTCCCGTTACCACATAGTAAATAGTTTGCCTTTTTCTCATGGCTTTGTGGTACTACATTTTCATCTAAGGTCTCTATTCTGTTCAATTTCTTTGTCTGTTTTTGTATGAGTTCCATACTGTTTTTGATTACTGTAGCTTTGCTGTGTATCTTAAATTTTAGTAGGGCAAATTCCCTCCTTTTAGTCCTTTTTTTCAAAGTTGATTTAGCCATTTATGAATCTTTATTCTTCTATATACATTTTAAAATAAGTATTTAAAGTATTCAAAAACACCTAACTACAGTTTTGATCGGCATTTTATAGTATTTATGCAGGATTTAGGGGAAAATTGATATTTTTAGAATGTTAAGTTACCCATAAGGGTAATCTTTGTCTCCATCTATTTAGATTTTTATGCCCTGTAATTATATTTTAAAATATTCTACAGAGAGGTCTTGCTTATTATTTTAAAGGTTTATTACTAGGCACTTCATATTTTTCCTACCGCTCTGCATAGTGTTTGTTTTCTATTATGTTTCTAGATGGTGATTAGTGGTATAGAGAAATGTTACTGACTTTTGAGTGTTGATTTTGTAGCCAGTATCTTTGCTGAACTTCCCGATTTGTTTTACCTTTTTGACCTGATATAATATCTGTAAATAATTTTACTTGTTGCTTTTATAATATTAGGTCTCAAATTCTCTTTTGACAGACATTAAGGTTAAGATTGATTGGCATTCTAGCCCTTTGTATTGTTTTTGTTGTTTATATTTCCTTTGTATATTTTTCAACATTTTTAATTTCTACCTTTATCTTTTTGTTTTAAAAATCTTTTATTTTGACAATTAGTTTTTGTTTTGCAATCCAATATGAGTACCATAACATTTACTGTAATTACTGTTGTGTCATTTCTACATTTCACATTCCCTTTACTATTCTATTTCTTTTTCCACTTCTTATTCTTTCCTGCTTTCCTCCAAATAGATAAAAATTTCTTCTGCTGGTTTGAGATTTACATACTAATCTTATTTTTCTAATTTTTCCCTAACTTATTAATACCAATTATTACACTTTTTCTTATTTTTCTATTTTCCAAGTTCATCAATATCTATATTTTCCCTCAAACAATACAAATAATTTAGTATTCTCTCACCTCTTTTCAGTTCTTCCCTAAAATATTTCTGTTCACATCATCTAGAATTTCAGTTTCAGATTGTTATAAATGTGTTTTTCTCCATTTTTCATCCTTTTTTCCTCTTTGTTCTTTATTCTTTGTCCTTACATTTTTTAGACAAATGTAAATGTTAAAAGTTATTTTTCACCCTTTGTTCCCACATCTCTATAATGTCACACTGATTTTTCTCTGTCTATTGGAATTCTGTTTTCTAAAAGTCTTTGTATTTCTAAAAATTTGTGATAAAATATACATGACATAAAATGTGCCATTTTAATCATTTTTTATTTTTTAATTGTGGTCAAATACACAAAACATGAAATGAAATTTGCCAACATAACTATTTTTAAGTGTATAGTTTAGTCATGTCAAGTACATTCATATTGTCATGCAACCATCACCACTCTCCATTTAGGAGCATTTTCATCTTCCCAAACTAAAACTCTGTTTCTATTAAACAGTAAATCTCCATTCGTTCCTCATTCCAGACCTTGAAAACCATCATTCTACTTTTTTGTCTCTAAGGGTTTAGCTACTTTATGTATTTCATATAGATGGAATCATATAGTATTTGTCCTCGTGTCTAGCTTATTTTGTTAGCATAATGTATTCAAAGTTCATTCATGTTATAGCATTTCTTCCTTTTTAAGGCTGAAAAATATTCTTTTGTATGTATATGCTACATATTGTTTATCTATTCATCCATTGATGGACATTTGACCTGCTTTCACCTTTAGTTATTGTGAATATTATTGCTATGAACATGCATATGCATGTGCATGTTCATAGCAATAGTATTGAAATAACTGTTTGAGTCCCTGCTTTAAGTTATTTTGGGTATATACACAGATAACTGCTGAATTCATAATAATTCTAAAATCTAGAATTTTAGAATCATATGATAATTTTATGTTTAAGTTTTTGAGGATTGGCATACTATTCTACATAATGGCTGTATTATTTTACTTCTACATTCCCACAAAGCAATGCATAGGGTTCTAATTTCTCCACATCCTTGCTAACATTTCATGTTTTCTGTTTCTATGATAGCCATCCTTATGCATGTTAAGGTATCTCATTGTGTTTTGACTTGCTTTTCATTAATGATTACTGATCCTTTCTAAAAATGAGCATCTTTTTATATGCTTATTGACCATTTGCATCATGTCTTTGGAGAAATGTCTATACACATCCTTCCTTTATTTGTTTTACTCCTGTTTTATTGAAATATAATAGACAATTAGTTGCTTGTATTTACATTATACAATTCAATGAGTTTTTTTCAATTATACTTGGCATACAATAATATATCAGTTTCAGCTGTATAGCATAGTGATCAGAGACCATATAACTCACAAAGTGATCACCTCACTAAATCTAGTACCTCTTTTCCCCCTTACATATTTATTACAACATTGTTAAACATCTTGCCCATGCTACACTCTACATCTCCATGTCTATTCGGCAACTATCCATTTCTACCTCATAATCCCTTAGCCATTTTTTGTTCCCCATAACTCTCCTCCTATCTAGTATCCCTCTAAATATTCTCTGTATCTATGAATTTATTTCCATTTTTGTTGTTGATTTTTGTTCCATATGTATGTGAAATCATGTGATATGTGTCTTTCTCTATCTAACCCATTTCATTCAGAGCAATACCCTCTAGGTCCATCAAGGCAATATCTTTTTCCATCTCTTTCCTTTTAGTCTCTGTGTGTCTTTTAACCTCAAGTGAGGCTCTTATAGGTGGCATATGTAGGGGTATTGTTTTCTTATCCATTCAGCCACTCTGTCTTTTGGTTGGAGCACTTAAATCTTTTCCATTTGAGGTACTCGTTAATAGGAATGTAGATATTATTATTCTTTCTTCCTGTTTTTGATACATGTTTTTATTTTTCTTAAAGAAGTCCCTCCAACATTTCCTGTAATACTGGCTTGGTGGTGATAAATTTCTTTAGCTTATTTTTGTCTGGGAAGCTCTTTATCTGTCCTTCAACTCTAAATGATAGCTTTGTGGGATAAAGTATTCATGGTTGTAGATTCTGGGTTTTTATCACATTAAATATTTTGTGCTAAACCCTTCCATTCTGCATAGTTTCTTTTGAGAAATCAGTTGCTAGTCTTATGGGTGCTGCCTTGTAGGTAAGCAACTGCTTTTATTTTGCTGCTTTTAAGATTCTCTCTTTGTATTTAATCTTTGGCATTTTAATTATGATGTGTCTTGGTGTTGGCCTCTTTGGATTCCTGGTTTTGGGCACTCTCTGAGCTTCCTGGGGTTTTTGTCTATTTCATTCACCAGGTTAGGGAAGGTTTCTTCAAATAGCTCTTCAACATCTTGTTTTCCTTCAGGTACCCCTATAGCATGGATATTTTTACCTTTAATAATGTCCTACAGGCTCTTAAATTATTATTATAATCTTCTTTTTTCTTGTCATTCTGATTGAGTGTCCTTGGCTTCCCCATCCTCTATATTGGTGATTTGATCCTCTTTGTTATCCACTCTGTGATTCCCTTTAATACACTCTTCATCTCAGATAATATGCTCTTCATTTCTGACTGATTCCCTTTTATACTTTCCATTTCCACTTTTATGTTTATTATCTCTTTGTTAAAATTTTCACTGAGTTCATCTACATTTTCTCTAAGTTAATTGAGCATCTTTATAACCAGTGTTTTGAACTCTGCATCTGTTAGATTACTTGACTTCATTATTTCTAGATATCTGTTCTGTTCTCTCATATGATTTCTGCTTCTTTGTCTTCCCATTTTGGCTGCCTTTCTGTGTCTGTTTCTAGGTAGTAAGAAAAGCTCCTAAATCTCCCACTCTTATTAGTTAGAGGCTTTTCCTTCTTTTTAATGTAGGTGTTTACAGCTATAAACTTCCCACTTAGCATACTTTTGCTGCATTCCATAAGTTTAACTATGTTGTGTTTTTATTTTCATTTTCCTCAAGATATTTTAAATTTCCCTTGTAATTTCTTTTTTGACATCTTGGTTATTTAAGAGATTGTTGTTTAAAGTCTACATATTTAGGAATATTTTAGTTTCCTTTCTGCTGTTGATTTTGTTTCATTCTATTGTAACTGAAAAGATACTTAGTATGATTTCAATCTTTAAAAATTTATTAAGACTTATGGCATAACACATGGTCTATTCTGGAAAATGTTCCTTGTGTACTTGAGAAAAATATGTATTATGCTGTTTCTGGAAGGAGTGCTCTATATATGTCTGTTAGGTCCAATTTGTCTATGATGTTGTTTGCATCCATTCTTCCCTTATTGATCTTCTGTCTAATTGTTCTATCCATTATCGACAGTGGGGTATTAAAGTTTCCTAATAAGATTGTAGCCAAGAAATTTTTTTAAAGAGAGGCCTTGTGTGGCAAAGTTTCTGGGGCCTGAAATGGCTGAGATTATTTTTTTTATTGCACTCTCTTATTTAAATGACGATCTGGATAAATACAAAATTCTAGCTTCAGAGATTTTTCTCCTCTTCAATACTAAAAAATGTAACTCAGTTGTCTTCTTGCAGGAGTTTTTGAAGTTTCTAAAATGAATATATTACCTTTTCGTTTGTGAGTGATCTGCTGTTTCTCTCTGGAAGAATCTCTTTTTGTTATTCTTAAATTTTAGTATAATGGATGTAAGTATGAAAATTATTCCAATGCGGTCTCCATATTTTAGTAATGAATTTGGACATTTTATTGACTTGGAGTTTTATGAGATTCATGAATAAATCTTCAGTTCTAGCAGGGTTCCTGGTAAGTACACTAAATAAAATTCATTGAATTAATAAATGACTAAATAGACACTAAGGGGACTGACAACTTTGTATAATTCTATAAAATGTATTAAGATTTCTTTTGTAATTTGTCTCAATAGATAGGAAACTTTATAGAAGAAAAGTAAAATATAGACATTTAATAAAATTTAACATTAATCTGAGTTTCATTAAATGGTCTATGGATTGTATAAAATAAGAAAATACATAGTTAGGAAAAGAAACATGCGAACAATCATTGGTTTATACACATACCTAGTGCCTGAAAAATATTAGTTTTGATCAAAAATTCAACAGCTCTTCATACATGTCACTTACCATGTTGATAACTGACATGTACAGCCTTTTCTCCCCTACTAAGCTGGGACTAACTTGGAAGGACTATCTGTTTATAAATAATAATCTAAATTAAAAACTGTGCTGTACTCTTTTAAACTAGTGATACATACTACTGTATAATAATTAAAATACTTAAGGGAAAGTATATTGACTACAGTTAATAATGACTATAATTAATAATACTTTAATGTATATTTGAAAGTTGATAGATGAGAGTAAATTTTAAAAGTTTTCATCATAAGAATAAAATTTCATTACTATGTATGGTAATGGATGTTAACTAGATTTACTGTTATCATACTGCAAAATATACAAATATTAAATCATGTCATACATCTGAAACTAATAGAATACTACATGTCAATTGTATCTTAATATATAAAAATCCACTTATATGAATGAATGCAAAGTTAAAAAACAGAAGTGGAAGAGAGAATAAGGATTTTTTTGCTTAAATCACCCTTGTTATAGTTCTAGGCTTATTTTACTTAGTGGTATTTTTTTCCAAATAATAAACAGCATGTGTGAGGCCCCATCATCATATTCTCTGCTTCTCCTAAAATCATAGCAATGATGTCTGCCTTTAAAAGCCATGCATGTTTGTAAGTTGCCACAGACCTAGGAACAGATTTAATCTTTCTTGAACATAAGTAATAAAAAAAGTCGATAGGGAAAAAAAGATAGCTCCTCTTTTGCCTGTGAATATAGAAAGCCTCAGGACAATTTTTAGCTATAAGTGGCATTATTGTGACAATATTGGTAAATATAAATAGACGTTAAGAAAATGCTCTTGCTGGTGGAATTCCTAAAGGTTTTTAGATATTGAGAATCTGTTTATAAAACTGAACTATATAAATAACTAATGGTAAGAAAAATAAAGCCTATGTTTTTCTACAGAAATTGAATGAATTATCGAAATCTGAGAAAGTGTTAACAGTCTTGAAAATATAAATCCTTTGGGTTTTGCATTTCTACTGTGCAAAAGTGGTTTGGGATATTTCATCCTGTCTGCCAAACAATCTATGCATAAATTGGAGAGAGCAATTCTCCTGAAAGAGTTGCTTTATATTAAAAAAAAATAGTATCCAGTTTAAAAATAAACTCATTTAACTTTTACATGCTTTTCATATTTCCTTGTCTTAATTAGTTCCTCAAGTTAACTTATTAACCAAACACTATCAAATTCCAACTCATGCCATTTCATTCAAATATATTGATGAATATAGGGCAGTGTGATAAAATGATTCTGATGAAGGAAGCATAATATTATATTTGCTTTCAGAATAAACTCCTATTCAAGCCTGTACATCCTGTAATGACCACATTGTTACATGGATCCTAAGGTATCACTCCCTTTGGGAACATATTTGAAATGTAAAACTTTGGCAACCAAAGTAGGCAAGCAAACTTTAAAATTTGATCTTTAATATTTTAACCCATGTGTATACAGCTTCTCTTTTGAAACAGTTGCCTGGTTTGAGAATTTAAGCAGTGAAATTTAGGTGAAGTCACTAACAGTGAGGTGATGTGGTCTAAAATAACTTAGGGGAAAGTTATCTTTAACAGAAATCACATAGGATTTCAGACTTGAAATGGACTCTGTAGATTATGTAATCTAAAAGACCATTAAAGGAGCTATGGTAAGGACTGAAAACATTTTTCACCCTGTAATTTTTAATGTAATCCAGTTAATTAATGTTTATATCTTAGTTAGTAAAGTTGAATCTATAATTTTGCATTATTTAGATGTTATTCAAACGTAATTCCCATTTAACTGGAATCTTTTGAGGGAAAAAGATTCTACTATGAATATGTAGTATTTACCTACTTTGGCAAAAGTCTTTTTATAGAGTATCAGCTAATTTTCTATACTACCACACTTACGTACAAATATGAGGGGAGGGATATATGGATTTAGTCCAAATATTGTTTTTCAATATTTTTTCTGAAATTATATTCAATTTTCAATTTAATTTTTACAAGATAGTTTTGGCATTTTAACTAATTACAATTTATCATTGTAATTAGTCCTGTATCTGGTGTATTTATTTAGAGCAATAGTAACACACTGATTTACATTTAAGTTTTAAACAGCGTATTTTATTTCCATAATGCCAACTTAAAGTTGAATACATGTTCTTCTGTGGATATTGCTTATGTTTTATGCTGATAGATTTTATAATAAATAATATATAGGCCTTTTATAAAAGTTTCACATTCATCTTTTTTCATTTCATTGCCATTAAATTAAAATCTTATATTAAATAAAAATTATGCTAAAAGAAATACTTCAAACATAACTATATTTGCATCATTAACATGCAAATTTTGATGTATAAACAATAAAATACAGTCCTAGTCATTTAAAGACTCAGAATAAAGACATCTAGAAAGGCAACTGCCTTGTACATATTCCTACAGATGGTATAGTTACACTACTTCTTTCATCATTCTACTACTTTACCACTCATTTGGTATTTGATAACTATGCTGGGCTGACTAGAAATTTTTAATATGAGAAAAGAACCTGTTGTTTGGTGTTTTCTTTCTAACTTTAAAACTTTTTAAAAAATTTAAAGTTTTACATTTGATTTTTCATTTACTTGAAATTTATTTTTGTGTGTAGTTAGAAATTCAACTCCATTTCTCTCCCCTGTGAAAAATCAATCGTTCCAGTTTTGAACAGTTACTTATTGAACAGTTGTTCCTTTCCTTTTGGTGTCTTATCAAAATTGTCTTGATTATTCTTGGTACTTAATAATTTTCCTTTATAATTCCCTTGTCAAGGTCTACAAAAAAACCCTGCCAGTAATTTGATAGGGAATTGCACTGAATGTATAGATTAATTTTGGGGAAAGTTGACATCCTTGTGATATTAAATTTTCATATCATAAATATACCTCTCCTTTTATGTAGATTGCCAATAAAGTTTTATTATTCTCTCTATAAATACCCTACATTTATTTTAAAATATAATTACTAGCTGTTCTTAAATATTAGTGATTATTACTATAAATAGGTTCTTTAAAAATTTATATTTTCTGATTTGTATTGCTAGTGTATAGGAATGATGTTTTTATTAATTGCACATGCACCCATAAATCTTGTTAAATTATCTTATTCTAAAGATTTATCTGCATATTCTCATTTTTTTCTGTGAATGCTCATTTGTTTGTGAATAATAGTTTTTTTCTTATTGTGGTAAAACATATATAACATAAAATTTACTACCTTAGCCATTTTTAAGTGTACAATTCAGTGGTATTAAATATATTTACATTGTTGGGAGACCATCATCTTTATCCATCCCCAAAACTCTTTTCATCATATAAAACTGAAATTCTATAACTATTAAACAATAATTCATTCTCTTCTCCCCCATTCCAGGACAACTGATTTTACATTGTATTTATGATTTTGACTATTCTATATACTTCATATTAATGGAATCATACAGTATCTGTCTCTTTGTAACTGGCTTATTTCACTTAGCATAATGTCCTCAAGGTTCATCAATGTTGTAGAACATTAAAGAATTTTCTTCTTTTTAAAGGTGGAATAATATTTCATTGTATGAATATATAACATTTTGCTAATCCATTCATTGGTACATGTATACTTGGGTTGCTTCCACATTTTAGCGATTGTGCATAATGCTGCTATGAACATGGGTGTACAAATACCTCTTTGAGACCCTGCTTTTAAATTTTATGGGTATATACTCAGAAGTGGAATTGTTGGATTATATGGTAATTGTTTTTAATTTTTTGAGGAACTGTCATATTGTTTTCCATAATAACTGTTCCATTTTACATTCATACCAACAATGATTAAGGGTTACATTTCTTCACATCTTCTCCAACAATTATTATTTTTTGATAGTAGAGGATTCTAATGTGTGTGAGGTGGTACTCATTGTAGTT
The DNA here is from genome assembly GCA_004027375.1 of Macroglossus sobrinus. NCBI lineage: Eukaryota > Metazoa > Chordata > Mammalia > Chiroptera > Pteropodidae > Macroglossus > Macroglossus sobrinus. The sequence goes on from PVKZ01003982.1 coordinate 98,924, forward strand.
TTGATTTGCATTTCTCTAATGAGTAGTGATGTTGAGCATCTTTTTGTGTGCTTATTGACCATTCATACATCTTCTTTGGAGAAATGTCTATTTAAGTCCGTTGCCCATTTTTTAAATCTGATTGTTTTCGTTTTGTTGTTGTTGAGCTTTACAAGTTCTTTATACATCCTGTATATAAATCTCTTATTATATATATGATTTGCAAATATTTTCTCCCATTCTTTTAGTATCTTTTGATACTGAATAGTATCTTTTGATGCACAAAATTTTTTAATTTTCATGAAGTCCAATTTTTCTATTTATTTTGTTACTTGTGCCTTTGATGTCATATTCAAGAAATCATTGCCAAATCCAATGTTGTGAACTTTGTTCTGTTTTCTTCTAAGAGTTTTATTATATTTGTTCTGACATTTAGTTACATAATCCATTTTGAGTAAATTTTTGTACATCGTTTAGGAAAGAATTTAACTTCATTCTTTGTATGTGGATATCCAGTTTTCCCAGGACCATTTGTTGACGAGACTGCTCTTTTCCCTGCTGAATGGCCTCAGCATCCTTGTTGAAAATAATTTGACCATCTATGCAAGAGTTTATTTCTAGTCCCTCTATTCTGTTAATCTGTATGTTTTGTCTTTATGCCAGTACCACACTGTTTTGATTACTGTGGCTTTGTAGTAAGTTTTTAAACTAGAAAGTGTGTGCGAGTCCTCCATCTTTTAATTCTTTTTCAAGATGGATTTTAGATATTCTAGGTGCTTTGAGATTCCATATAAATTTTAGGGTGGGTTTTATAATTTCTGCAGAAAAAGTCAGGATTTTGATAAGAATTACATTTAACCTGTAGATTGCTTTGGGTAGTATTGACATTTTAACAATATTAAATTTTCTAATCCATAAACATTGTGTTTCTATTTATTTATGTCTTCTTTAATTTCAGAAATGTTTTGTAGTTTTCAGTATACAAGTCTTTCATTTCCTTGAGTAATTCCTAAGTATTTTATTCTTTTTGATGTTATTGTAAATGGAAGTGTTTTGTAATTTCCCTTTCAGATTGTGTATAGAAATGCAATGATTTTTGTGTGTTTACTTTGCATTCTGCTATTCTGATGATTTCATTTATTAGTTTTACTATCTTTTCTTTTTTTTTTGGTGTAGTCTTTAGAGATTTCTACATATAACATCATAATCTCATAATCTGGAAACAGAGATCATTTATTTTTTCCTTATCAATTTGGATTTCTTCAATTTCTTTTTCTTGCCTAATTGTTCTGGCTAGGACTCCCAGTACTATGATGACTACAAGTAGTGAAAGCAGGCCTTCTTGACTTTTTTTCTCATCTTAGAGGAAAAACATTTGGTCTTTCACCATTGGGTATTACGTTAACTGTGGGTTTTCCACAAATGAGTTTTATTATGTTGAAGAAGTTTTCTTCTATCCCCAATTTGTTTTGTTTTTATCATAAAAGTGTACTGAATTTTGTCAAATGTTTTTTCTGCATCAGTTGAGATGATCATGTGTGTGTTTTTTAAATTTTGATTGAATTTTGTATGTTGAACCATTCTTGCATTTCAGGAATAAATCCCACTTAGCCATGGTATACAACCTTTTTAATATTCTACTGAATTCTGTTTGCTAGTATTTTGTTGAGGAGTTTTGCATTAATACTCATAGGAATTTGACCAGTAATTTTCTTTTCTTATAGTACATTTATCTGGCTTTGGTATTAAATTTATGCTATCCTCATAGAAAGTTAAAAAGTGTTCTCTCCTCTTCAATTTTTTAGAAAAGTCTGAGAAGAATTGGTATTAGTTCTTCTTTAAATGGTAGAATTCACCAGTGAAGCCATCAGGTCCAGGACTTTTCTCTGTTGCAAGATTTTTGATTATGGATTCAATCTCTTTACTGATTATAGGTCTCTTTAGATTTTTTATTCCTTTATGATTTAGTCTTGGCAAGTTTTCTGTTTCTAGAACTTGTCTATCTTATCTAAGTTATGCAAATTTTTTGATATACAATTGTTTATAATACTCTAATAATCATTCCTATTTCTGAATTGGTAATAATGTCCCTGCTTTAATTTTTTATTTTAGTTATTCGAATCTTCTCTTAGTCCATCTAGTTAATGATTTGTCAATTTTGTTGATCTTTTTGATAAACCCACTTTAGTTTTCAATGTTTTTTTTCTATTTTTCAATTTTGTATTTTGTTTCTCTCTGCTCTAATTTTTATTATTTCCTTTCTCCTGCTAATTTTGGGTTTAGTGTTCTTCTTTTTCTAGTTCTTTAAGTTATAAATTAAAGTTGTTAATTTGAGCTCTTTTTTAATGTAAGTATTTATAGCCATACATTTTCCCCTTAGCACTACTTTAGCTGCATATTATAAATTTTGGTACATTGAATCTTGATTTTCATTAGCCTCTAATTATTTTCTAATTTCCCTTGTTATTTCTTCCTTGATCATTTAAGAATGTAATAATGTGCACATTTTGGTGAATTTTCCAGTTTTACTTTTATTATTGATTTCTAACTTCATCTTATTGTGGTCACAAAAGATACTTTGTATGAGACCTATCTTTTAAAATCATTTGTGACCTAACATATGGTTGGTCTATTCCAGGAAATGTCCCATGTGCACTTGAGAATAATATGTATGCTGTCATTGTTGGGTAGTATTTTTTATGTCTTTTAGATCTAGTTGGTTTATTAAGTCCTCTGTTTCCTTACTTATCTTCTGTCTGGTTGTTCTATCCATTATTGTGACTGGAGTATTGAAGTTTCTAACTATTATTATAGGATTATCTATTTTTCCCTTTAATTCTGTCAGTTTTTGTCTGATATGTTTTGATGGTCTGTCATTAAGTGCATACATGTTTATAATTGTTATATCTTCTTGCTATATTGGACCTATTTTCAATAGGTAATATTTCTCTTTTTCTCTTATAACCTATTTGACTTAAAGTCTCTTTGTCTTATATTAACACAGCCACACTCTGCTCTTTTGTGTTTACTATTTGCATGGAATATATTTTTCTACCCTTTAACTTTAACCTGTTTGTGTCTTTGGATCTAAAATGAGTCTCTTGTAGATAGCATATAGTTGGTTCATATGTTTTTCTCCATTCTACCAATTTCTGCCTTTTGATTGGAAGATATAATCCATTTACATTTAAAGTAATTACTGACAAGGGAGACTTACTTATGCCATTGTGCTATTTGGTTTCCATATGCCCTATAGGTTTTCTGTCACATATTTCCTGCATTATTGTCTACTTTTCTGTTAAAATAATTTTTCTAGTGAAATGTTTAAATTCCTTTCTCATATCCTTTTGTGTATATTCTATAGCTATCTTCTTTGTGGCCATTGCACTTAATATCCCAAAGTTATAATACTTCAATTTAAATTTATACCAACTTAACTTCAATAACATACAAAACTTTTCTTCTTTATAATAATACTAGCTTTTATAATTTCCCATGTATTTACCTTTATTGGGATCTTTATATGGCTTTGAGTTACTATCTAGTGTCCTTTCATTCCACCTTGCAGAAATCCTTTGATTATTTCTTGTAGGGCAGGTTTAGTGGTTACAAACTTCCTCAGCTTTTGTTTATCAGAGACTGTCTTAATTTCTCCCTCACTTTTGAAAGACAGTTTTGGCAGATATAAGATTGATGGTTGGCAGTTTTTTATTTTTTAGCACTGTCTCTGGTCTCCAAAGTTTCCAATAAGAAATCTGATCATAATCTTGAGGATCTCTTATATGTAATGACCTGCTTCTCTCTTGTTACTTTCAAGATTCTATCATTAGCTTTGAAAAGTTTGATCATGTTTTAGTGTGAGTTTCTTTTAGTTTATTTTATTGGGAGTTTATTGAGCTTCTTGGATGTTCATATTAATATCCTTCATCAAATTTGGAACATTTACAGTCATAGTTTCTTCAAATATTCTCTGCCTTTCCTTCCTTCTTCCTTCCTTCCTTCCTTCCTTCCTTCCTTCCTTCCTTCCTTCCTTCCTTCCTTCCTTCCTTCCTTCCTT
>PVKZ01003983.1:0-103184 GCA_004027375.1 Macroglossus sobrinus
AAGAAAGGAAAGAAAGGAAAGAAAGGAAAGAAAGGAAAGAAAGGAAAGAAAGGAAAGAAAGGAAAGAAAGGAAAGAAAGGAAAGAAAGGAAAGAAAGGAAAGAAAGGAAAGAAAGGAAAGAAAGGAAAGAAAGGAAGAAAGAAAGAAAGAAAGAAAGAAAGAAAGAAAGAAAGAAAGAAAGAAAGAAAGAAAGAAAGAAAGAAAGAAAGAAAGAAAGAAAGAAAGAAAGAAAGAAAGAAAAGAGAAAAAAGGAAGGAAGGAAGGAGGAAGGAAGGAGGAAGGAAAGAAGGAAGGAAGGAAGGAAGGAAGGAAGGAAGGAAGGAAGGAAGGAAGGAAGGAAGAGAGAAGAGAAGAGAAGAGAAGAGAAGAGAAGAGAAGAGAAGAGAAGAGAAGAGAAGAGAAGAGAAGAGAAGAGAAGAGAAGAGAAAGAAACGTTGAGCTAATTACACTGGAGGGGGATGATTTCGTTAGGAGGAACACTTCCCTTTCAGAGGCTGGGCACACAGGGAGGAGGAGGTGAGCGCCTAAGGGTCAGATGGGCAGATGTGACAGGAAGGAGCATGTAGCAAGGGGCAGCTGTCAATTCCGTATTCCAGAACATCAGCCTTCAGCAGATTCAGCCATTACACTCTTCTGACTGGTCCAGCCAAGGCCGAGGCTGCCAGGATGCGGAGCCAGCCGCCGAAGAGCAAGGCTTTCGAGAAGGACGCCAAACAACTTCAGAAACAGGTTGAACTCTTAGAAATGCAACTGGATGTTCCTGAAAGCGACAGAGGCAGGAGCGGGTGGTGGCACACGGGAGGTGCCAACTACTACTGAAGAAAACAAAGGCATCAGAGAGGAATGCTCCCGGAGCCTGGAACATCCAGAAGAGGGAGGACAGCACCCTGAGGAGCACAGGGAGGCAAGTCCTCTCTCCCCGGATCCCCTCGGGAGGTGGCTGTCACCCTGTTGCTCACCAGGGCCCCCGGAGAGCTTTAAAAATACCAACGCCTGACTCTCCAACACCTCCTGCATCAGGCAGGGTTCTCCAGAGAACCAACGAGATGTAAGAGAGAGATTTATCGTAAGGAATTGGCTCATGAAGGCATGGAGGTTGGCAAACCCAAAACCTGCAGGGCGGGGACCCAGGGAGGAGACGCAGCTCAAATTCAAAAGCAATCTGCTGGCGAATTCCTTCTGGCTTAAGGGGGAGGTTGTCTCTTCCTATTAAGACTCTCAACTAATTGAATGAGGCCCACCCACAGGGGCAGGGCAATCTGTTTACTCAAATTCTACTGATTTAAATGTTAATCTCACCTTTAAAAAATGCCTTTGCAGCAGCATCCAGGCTGGCGTTTGGCCAAATTGCTGGATACTGTGGCCCAGCCACGTTGACACGTAAAATTAACCATCATGCCACCCCAAAGACTGCGATGTACTTAGTCGGGGTGCATCCTGGGCCTCGGGTTTTAAAGCCACCAGGGTTTCTAAGGCACAGCCAAAGGTGAGAACCATATTTTTTGGAGCATTGATGAGCATAGGTGTTTTTGAAGCATCAATAGCAGCTTTGGTTAGGGGATAGTCTCTGATTCACTGAAAAGAAATGTGAGGACCTGGGAGAAATCGTCCCCAGAAGCCAAGTTCCCCAGAGCTGTGCAAGTCTATATAGCAGGCAATGGAAGCCGCTCACTGTGTCACCAGACGGAAAATGCACATCCAGAAGATTCGGCGACAGCCATGCCACTGGAGAAAGCCACCCTCAGAGCAGCCTGAGCGACTCCAAGCTCTGAGAAAAGACAAGTGCCTCAAACGTGTCTCCAAAAAATGCCTCCTCGGAGAAGAGAGACGACACATAACGGTCCTAGATCATAATGTCCTAGTTCATGGTGCCCTGGCACCAACGGTACCTATGAAAGTGAAACCAAAGATGGTTTTTCCCGTCCATCCACCACCCGCCCTCAGAGCCGATGGCGCTTCCATCTCATGTTCGACATCAGAAACGCAGGTCAAGATTTCACCGAGCAGGACGCCTGAGGACCACACTTGGCGTGGGGTGGCTGCCTGGGCCCTGAAGCCACTCAAGTGACGTGGGGTCGGTGCTGCAATCATCTGTGACCTCTTTCTCCTCTTTGAAGTGGTGCATGAGAAACGGAACCAACTCAGCATTGAAGTCCCAAAAGCACTAAGCCCCACATGGTGGGTGGTGGCCCAGGTCCCTCGTGATCCTTGAGGAAAAACCCAGACTCTAACGAATAGAAAAAGGAATGCACGGGGGCCTTAATTTCATGGAACGTTAATTCAAAATTAGCAAGTGTAAACTTTAAACTTGACTCCCAAAGAGCATGACTATTTAATTTGGGACTGTGCTTTGGACACAGTATTAGTTGAACTTTAACTTACGAGAAGATCTAATATGTGTGACCTTTAATTTCTCCTACAGCATCAATGTTGGTCCTTAGGGCTATTTGCACTATCTCAACCCTCCAGGCACGTGGGAGGACCGGGCTTCTGTGCTCCTCTTAAACTCAGGCACCGAACTTGCTTTGGCCTATGGAACGTGAAGACGAGGGACATTGTCACGTCCAGGGGAAAGGTTTAAGTGCCAGGGTGTGCTTACCTAAGCTTGGCACTCCCTCTGGCACGTGACCAGCAACATTCCAGGTGGTGGCTGTGCTCTCGGCCAGATCCTGGGGTAAAAAACAACCAACGGTGATGCAGAACAGAGCCGACCACAGACCGGGAAGGTCCATCAAAACGAATCTGCCCCGTGTGAACCCACTGAGACGTGGGCATGCCAGGCTGCAGCATAACCTAGCCCATCCCACTGAAGCAGAATTTAATAAGAGAAGGGCTTCAATTTCAACTTTGAGCCATCCCCAGGTTATTGCCAGCTCATCTCAATGTTGACATTTAATCACACCGTAGAATCTCAGAGAAGCCATATTGAGCGATGTGGCTGGAGAAAAAAAAATGCAAAGAAATAAAAGGTAAATTTCCACCTTGACCTCAGTGTGGCTTGAAGTTAATTTGAATATTTCACTATGTGGGTGCAATGGACAGCTTCTGGGAGTAACATATAGGCAGTTCAGTGGTGGTCCAAGAAAGGTTCCCCTAGGCAGGGGTGGGCTGGTGAAGGTGGGAGCACAGCTGGCCTGACAGATGGTTCACAAGAGCAGGACAGCACACCCCTGGCTGACCAGGGGCTTCACGCTTAAATCAAATGGTTGAGACCTGAGAGCACAGAATGCACATGGGCATGCTTGATCCCCACTCCTTGTGTTCACAGGAGGCGGGAACGCTGCTCAGACAGCTGTCTGGCCTCTTGTTGCAGTCTCGCTGACTGCCCAGCCCGAGGGGTGGGTGACCGCCATCGGCTTACGCCCAGGACTACACGGAGCTGACCTATTAGAAGACTATAAATGACAGGAGTTTCATCTCCTTTTTCCTCTCTCTACCCACAACTGAGAGGCAACAGCTCTGGGTAATATCTCTGATTTGGGGGTCCCAGCTTTGCCCTCGTGAGCTGCACGGAAAAGCAGAGGGGGGAAGGGACGCATGGGGAGGTCGCACAGCCATCAGGCAAATTCCAGGCCACCTCCAGAGCCCTCCCTCGGGTCAGCAGCGAAGCTGACCTTTGGATCTCCTTCTGTCTGCTTCTCGGGTCTGCGGGTTCAGCGGGTTCACAGCTCTGTGGGAAAGAGGGGGCATTATTTACAGATCCCTGAACATCACATCACAGAGTCTCCTGCCGAGCGCCCGCATCGGCCCATACGGAAAACCAGCAATCGTGATGGGGAGCTGATAGAAAGCGGGGCGTCTGTCTCGTGCCCGGGCCTTACTCTCATGCTAGTGTCCTGTGGCTCCTGCGGGTACCAGCTCCTCACGAAGGCTGCAGGGCTCCCCTGAGGCAGAGACCTTGTGGCGGATACGAGACATGCAAAAAAACCCTCACCCATCGCAGACCAGCGGGGACATTCGGAAGAGAATGACACGCAGAGGACTGCGTGGCGTGTATCAGTCGCATCTCAAGGGACCCTCTTCTCCAGGAAATGTCCTGGTCCAGTCACTCTCCATCACGCTGTTTGGGATACTTGCAAAGTTCTCAGCGATCTTATTTAAACTTTTTAATGTGTCAGAGGCGTGAATAACGAAGTTCCTATCATCTGGTCCTAACGGTCCCTTCTCGCTGGTAGTGCCGAGTTCAGGCCTTTGTCATCCATCCACCCTCTGCATTAACTGATCCAAGCGACGATGCTGAGAGAGGCCGGTACCCCTCCCCCCGCTGGCTCCTTTGTCCATGGACCCTCTGGACCAGGAGAGGGGTGGACAGGACACCTGGCTGCAAGCTCACCCTCCGGGATCCTCTGAGGGTCTCCAGTCCCAGCCCCCCGGGCTAGAGAAGGGCACGTCCCACAGAGCGGAATCCAGGAGCAGCTACAGATAAAGTTTCCCCGGAGGAGACGACCACCCCAGCATGACCCTCTGTTAGGAAGTGGGTCTTTCACGATTTACACGTGCGAAAGGAGAAAGAACGTGCCTCCTCGGATACAGAGAGACATGCAGGGCAGCCGAGCTGGGAGCCCGTAACCGGGTCCCTGTGAGCAGCCACCAGAGGGAGCGGTCAGGTTTCATGAGCCGAGGGAAATGGTTGACCAGGGGACGCGGGAGCAGAGGGGCCAAGAAAAGGCCAACAGCGTGCCATGTCACGTGACAGCAGTGTGTGTGTGTGTGTGTGTGTGTGTGTGAGAGAGAGAGAGAGAGAGAGAGAGAGGCAGACAGACAGACAGACAGACAGAGACAGAAATAGGGACAGAGACAGAAGGACAGAGATAGATAGATAGATAGATAGATAGATAGATAGATAGATAGATAGATAGATAGATAGACAGACCGACCGACTGACAGACAGGGGGATCTCAGGGACGAGCAGGCAAACATCCCCTCCTTCTCCTAAAATGTGCATCTGTCTCAGTCCGGGTGGGACCGGGTCAGACCGTTCACGTGGGGGTCAGGGTGGGGACTCTGACCCGGCCATTCATGCAGGACGTGATGGGGGTGGGGAAGAGCCACAGGTGCAGCTCTCAGTGGCAGCGGGACACCAAAGGGGCTCTGACATGGGGTCCCCAAGGACCCCAGACTTCCCTGTGGGCTGTAAAACGGTCTTGAGGAAACACGCTCCCAGGAGCAAAGGCAGGACCCTAGGGTGGGGCCATCCTTCTAGGGGAAAGGCCTTCCTTTATAAATTATTAAAGATAGTCACAGCTGAGATGAGAAGGGGAGGAACACTCAGGCCCAGGACAGAGGGCTCCCCGGAAACCGGGGACATCATCGTCTCATCGCCGAGAGCCACTGTGAACAACTCCGAGTGCCATCGGCTCAGCTGGGGGGTCAGCCGGGGCCCCAAATGCGGCTTCTTCAGTTAAGTGGGTCTCAGCCTGGCCTCTGCTGACCTCGCCCCTAAAATTTTGCTTATCATTTTCAACAGTTAAGGTGACAAGCAAGTTAATAAGATTAACCCAGATTCTGGGGGACGTGACATGGACCCGCCACCTCTTAATAAGAAAATCGTCAAAGAGTTGGTGAACACATTGTAGAACCCCCACAAACTCCGCCTGTCGGGAGGCTGGGTGTACTTCTCCAATCCTTGAACTTGGGCTTGGCCACGTGACTTGCTTTGGCCAATGGGATACTAAAAAGGTGACTTAGGCACAGGTGTGACTTAGGCACTGGAAGCGTGCCCTCTCTGGCTGCCCACAGGGGCTCTGTGAACCACCACATGAGCAAACCCGGATCAGCCTGCTGAGTGATCAGTAACAAACACACCCGGCTACCTCCGGTCAGCGGCCCCGAGTGAGGCCGTCCCACCAGCCCTCAGCCAGACGGTATCGGGACCCCCGGCTCCTTGCAGACACGGGTGTGAGCCCAGCCAACACCACCCAGAGCAGAAACAAGCACTCGAATGAAACCGAACTGCTGACCTACGGAACTACAAACAAACAGCTCCTGCCTTAAGCCACTTATTCTGGCGCGGTTCATGACGCAGCAAAAGCCAGCCCACACGACGCCAGCTCCCTGCGTGGTCCCTCTCACCCAGGCCCCACTCACCATCCTGGACGCCAGGTTGTTCCACGGAGATGTTAAGAAACAATTGTTGTTATCCTTTTTATGTACTAGTCTGAATTTTTTTAAATATATTTAAAGCATTTAAAGTTTTAGATGGTGTGTGTTCGTTGTGCTTTTTAATGACTAACACCATTTGCAGAGGACAAGGTGACAGGGAAAGCATCCATCCATCCATCCTTTTAGTTTCTACACTACAGAGTACGTGCACTTCAGACTACCACATGCCAGGGCCCAGAAGCAGATGTGAAGGACCTTCAGACACTCGCCCCCTCCTCACTCCCTCGTTAACGAAGGCGACCCACAATTCTCGGAACCTCTTTTTTTTTAACATTCTGAGATTTCTTTTACAAAGTTTAATTTAGAGAAGGTGCTGAAGAAAAAAGGATCAGTGCCCAGGATGTTGTCGCCACTCATCCCTCCCAGAGCGTCCGCAATGCTGCCTGTGACCTTAACTCAGGGGACATATGACAGGACACCGACAGCTAAGCCAGCCCATCATCTCTGACAGTGCCATGACAATCCGCTCATGGTCAGAGCACGCAATTCCAGAACTAAAGGCAGGCATCGAGCCCCATCCTTTCAATCAGAAACAATTTTCCCTAAATGACATGTGAGAGGCAACAACATGGTTTTTGTGATTAGACACCGAAGCTGGCATTCTCCCTCCAAGAGAATACTAACGCTGGCATCCTGGTCTTCTCTTATGTCCTCATTTTGTTTTAAATGATTTAAAACAAAGAAGATCCCTCTGGGAGGATAAGTGGGACACTGATAACTTGATTGCCTCTAAGGAGAGGATCTGGGTAGCTGGCAGACAGGTAGGAGGGAAGTTCATTGTGTATCTTTTGTCACTCTTGAATTTTGTACCCTGTCTGAATAATACCTACTTAAAAAAAAAAAAAAAAGAAAGAAAGCAAAGACATAATGGTATAACTAATTTAAGAATAAATTAAAGAATGAAAAGAATCAGGTGTTAATTTAAGAAAGGGATTCAGTGCTAAGTGCTGAGTATTGTTAACTATTATTCATCTGTTATTATTCTTCCTATAACTATATCCTGAGAATGGGAAAGTCGAAAATTGACTGAGTAAAAAGAACAAGCCACCACATTTCTCAGAGGATCTGTTCTACTGTCTTGAAAAAAAAATTATGCAGTCGATTAACAAGTAATTAATAAATGATCTTTTGGGGGGAAAAATTTTTTTCTTCTGTATCCAAAACACTTTTTTCTAAATCGAGAATTTTCACATCAAGGCTATACAGTGTTTGACATCAGGTAAAACATACAAATACGTCTGAGAAGCCCTGATGCTCGATTTCTGGGACCCAAACCAGGACTTCAAATCACCCCTGAACCTTTTTCATTGGAAGATGAAACTCTCAGGTGTCCTCTGAGCAGAGAGAGCAAAGGATACATGGGCATGAAGAGGTATCTGACACTAATGATCCTCACACTCTTATTCCATTCTTTCCCTTGTGATCCTCACTTCAGTTCATTACTTCTACAAAGACTTATCGAACATTGCTGCCAGCTCGGCTGACTTTGCCGTCCACAGTGCATACGCAAAATGAGTAGTTTTTGTAAGTTTCAAAATGGCAGTTGTGGCTAGTGACAGTAAGCTGGCATTCATTCTAGGGTTCGCGATCACACCGTCCCATTTCCCCTGAGACCAGCCCCTTCCTCTGCCCAGGAAGGAGTCAAATTCACCGCACAACTGTTTAGGCAAAATTCCATGGCAACCGATTGCCTTGATTGACTTCTGTCACTTAGAGCAGAGCTCCAAGATCTTGGTGTGGGGGAAAGCACTGCCCTTTGATAAATGGATAAAGATCGATTCGCTTAGCTTAATAAATGCTCGAGATTGTCTGTGACTCCAAACATTACTGGCACCTCCCCTTTTCTGAGTGTAAAGTCGCTCACTGTGAGGAATCCAAAGACTAAACAAATGTTCTTCTCCGAGTGCTGAGACTCCATCATCCTTCTGCTGCATTAACATGTTTATTTTATACAAACATAAGATCAATAGTAATGTATCACAAGAATGTGAAATTTTGGGACTGGAGGCCTTTAGTTTCAGCATGGAAAGAGTTCGTGTCTGCAAAAGCTGGCCTGTATGTGACAGCTGTGTCAAACTTGTCCCTTAACTCTGAAATCTGCAGCAACCCCTCCATCCCAGTGTGTGCACCAGAAGGCACTATAATACACACGTGAGCAGAGCAGAAGGACACCTTGACGTGAAGACGACCGGGCCAGGCAAGTAGTCGCATGCTAGGGTAGTACCTGGAGGCAAGGACCTGACCGACCATTGCTTGGTGACAGCACCATCAGGGTGTAACTAGGAGGGCATCTGATGTTTGTGCTTTTAGTAGACACAGAAGAGGGAAGAGGACACCTCTCTACATTACAAATGCAAGCTGTGTGTAAATACCATAATAAGAAAAAAAATTCAATCAAAGGACTAAAAGCACCAAGACCTTCTTAATAGTACAGCAGCGACATTATCTTGTGTTTTCAGAGCCCTTTGCATTTCATCGTGGGTCACTCTGACTCTTCCATCAATTGTCTGGGGACGAGACCGGTTTTACTATCTGCAACTATGAATTAAGAATCTTGAGTTTCAGGTCTACGAAACGGCTTGTCCGAGATCACAGCGTTGGTAAGCCATTGTTCAGGAACCTTTAGCCTCAATGTTCTCCTGTAGATAGGGGTCTGGGGTCACCCCGAAGGAACTGTTTCTTCCCAGCTCTGGGAATACTACCAGACCACTAGAGCAAGGAGAAGGCTGCCAGCAGTGAAGGGTGGGAGAGAGCAGCCTGTGTATCCTGAGGATGCACGGATTGGGAGAGGCTGGTGTGAAGATGCTTGGACAGGGAGTGAGCCCGGCTTGGAAAAAGCTCAACCCTCCACAAGGAAACGGGGCTGATGAGAACAGCTGTTCACACCCGGGGATGCAGCCCCCCTCGGAGGCTGGAGGCCAAGCCACGTGCTAGGCTGGCTGCAGGGACCTTGGGGGAAGCCATGTATACAGGTGATCACATCAGCAACAGCTGTGACCTTGGGAAGCCAGGTGGAAGAGAAAGAGAAAGTGCCCACAAGTGAGCATGGCTCTGGGCAGGTGGGGTCTGCCCTGAAAGATGCAAGAGACACCCCCTGGAAGAGAGACCTTCCTTAACCCATTTGCCAAAGGCTGTCATGCTCAATTTTGTGACCTGCTACTTACTCTCAGCTCTGCCTGTCTCCCGCCCTTTCCACCAAGGAGCAGCTTCTCTTTTCGCTGGCACTGCCTACGATGAACCCAGAGCCTCCACTTAGTGCTGACGGAAAACACACTCAACAAATAGTGTGGTTTACATTCTCTGTTTCACACAGAAGAAGGATGCTTTTCATTCCCCTTCTTTGCCTCAATTAGGCAGAATCATCCCAAATGAAATCTGCCAGCCGTTGTTCGCATCTATAATTTGCAGGACTGATCTGGAAACAGAGCCTGATCAATACACGAACATGGGCACGGCTTTGCCACTGCCTTTTCTGTTAGTCTCCTCCCTAAGGATGTGCTTGGCTAACATTCGTGACACGAATGACAAGCACTGTTTATGTGGACATGGCGATAGAGCTTGATTATCCAACAAATCTCTTAAAAGACACCATTATTAACTGGATGTTTTTTTTCTATCCTATTTCATAACAAAAAAAAAGAAAATGACAAAAACAAAACGATGTATCATGTTTTGGTTAAATATGAGTTTTCTACTAACATTGCTTTAGCTATGTCCTCCAGAGGATGGTACACACACATACAATGAGCTATTGCAGCAGACAAGGAAAATAATAATATGCTAGAAAGAGAAAATATATACTTTACTAACATTTAATATATATGGATTGAAACCGTGTGGCAGAGATTCTTAATCTCTATATTTCCCAGCCTGCCTTGCAGTTACCTTGGCTCTGGCCAGTGGGATTGGTCACACAAGCCTGGAGATCACAGCCTTCTGTTTATGACTGCAGTAACCCTCGAGGCAAAGTGACAGTGTGGAGAAGGCCACCCGATCCACAGCAATATTTCTGACTGTGAGAAATAAACCTTTACTGTGTCAAGCCACTGAGATCTGGGGGTTACTAATTACCACAGCATAGCCTCGCTTTTCTGACTAAAGCACCCTGCCTTCTAAGTGACTGTCAGACTCTCTCGTGTCACATGCAGTCAGCAAGGGGTCCTGGGGAGGCGTGGCTTACCGAGTCACCGAAGGCTTTCTTTCATGAGGTCGAGTCCACGTATTATAGCACCCTACATTCCTACAGACCCAGTTAAGCGATGTCAGGGGCTATATTATCTCATTCAAGCTCAACGAACCCTGACCAAAGGAGCGACCGCCTTACAAAAACAATCCTCAAAAAATAAAAATAAAAACCTAAAAACGCAATCACAAGAGAACCGTGGCACGATGACCACCACGTCTATCCCTATTGCAACCTCTTTGTCACCACATAACAATATTAAAAAAAAAAAAAAAAGACAGCCTAATACAAATTGATATGAAAACAATGGGAAAAAAATCAATATTATCAAGTACACTATTTGAATGTATCCTTTAATAAATCATTTAATAAATATTTATGAGCGCCTTCTGTATGCCAGACACAAGCAGGTGCTAAGGATGAAACAGTGGACGAAACAGTTCTACTCGAACGTAGATCCCGCAAGCACAGATAGAAAAGGTCGGGGGTGAGCGACGCCGTAGCAAAAAATAAAGCTGGCTGTCAATACACACATTGCAGGGAAGGCCTCTCCGATGAGGACACATTCGAGCAGGCCTTAAAGGAGGTGAGGACATGAATTTTATGGAAACTAAAGGGAAAGAGCTTCAAGCACAAAAAAAAAAGTGCAATTGCAAAGGTCTGGGGTAGAAGCTTACTTCACTCAATCTGGGAGGCCAGCCTGGTTGAGGAGTCATCAGTGAGAAGGAAAGTGGAAGGGAATGCAGTCTGAGCACTGGGGCTGATAAGGGTGACGGTCACGTAGGGATCTATAAAGAACTGGGCTTTTACTGTGAGTGAGATGGGAGGCCCTGGACCATAGGCACGGGGGTGTGACAGGATGTGTTTGTACATGACCCTCTGCTCTGACAGAGGGGGAGTTGAGGGGTGGGAAGAAGGAGAAAGCAGACAGACAGCAGACCCCTGCACTGTGGATAGAGATCTACTTTCCTGTAACTGAAACCCATTCGAGGTGTTTCATTGGGTCTTGAGTAATTATGAACGCCATCGTGGTTCACGAGAACTTAAAAACAAACAAAATACTAAGCTGCTTGAAAACCAGAACCTACAAACAGCTCCCTAATTCTTTGTTTGTTTATGTTTAAAGTTACTAAATACTCAATACTTCCACTAAGCTTGATAATAATCATTTAGAAGTTCCTTTGAAGTCTCTTATTCAGTAGCAAATTCCTCATTAGGAAAACACTCATTAAACCCTTAAGGAAAAATGTCTAAACGGATACATAGGAACCACAATGCATGTCAACAAATAAAGCACTTCCCTTTGTCAACAGATCTGGAAGAAATTTCACAGAAATTGTAAAGATAAAAGTATTAGAATCAATTGCATGGTGAATATTAGCTGTGTGAAAGCACAGTGCTTCCAGCACCTCAGCTTATGTATTTTTTAGATGTAAAAGGATGTGTGATAACACATGTTTTACGAGCTATCAACTGAAAGCTTTATTAGACGTCTTTATACGAGTAATTTGTAAAATAAAAACGTTTGACAGAAAAGGATTATAGTGGACTCTTTGATTGAGAGGCTGCTTGCCTGGAACTGTAAAAATGATTCCTTTGTGAATATCACCGAGGTAGCTCCACACGTGAAATTCATGAACCGCACCCTTCAAAAGCAAGCTATTGCTGTAGAGATTGGTTGCATTTATAAAGGTTAACACTTGTGCATTTATTATTGCTTGCCGTGTAACAAATCACCACAGACTTATTCACTTAAAACAAGACACAATTATCATCTCATAGCTTCTAGGGTCAAGAGTCTGGGCGTGGCTTAGCTAAGTGAAACTCATCAGTATCTTTCAAGGCTGCAATCACAGTGAAGGTCAGGGTGAGGTTTCATCTGAGGCCCAACCGAGGAAGGATCTGCTATTGGGAGGGTTCAGTTCTCAGCTACTGGCTGGCTGCCAGCTGGAGACCGCCCTCAGCTCTCAGCAACGTGGGCCTCCCCGTGGAGCAGCTTACTCCCTCAAAGCCAGCGAGGGACAGAGTAAGTAGAGACAGTCACGAACTGGGCAGAAGTTAAAATCGGATATAATATAATCATGGATGTGACATCTCATCACCTTTGCCATATTCCATTGGTTAGAAGCAAGTCATAGGTCCCACCCACACCTAAGAGGAGGAGACTCCATAGAGGAGTGGGTACCAGGCAAAGGGGTATGGGAGTCACCTAAGAGTCTACCTGCCACTACCTGTAAAATGTGTAGAATCCACATGACACTTTGTAATGAGTCAGGAATGACCAGGAAAACTGCTCTTTAGGGCAGAGTTTCAATAGCTATTTCTCAAAAAAAGACACAAAAGGGCCGTCAAAGTTAAAAACAATCAAACGTGTTTCTTTTTATGAGATGACAAGTGTTCCGGAAAAATAACTGACAATGATACAGTACCTAGCAGACACTTTGAAAAGAAAAATTAGTGGTCCCTTTGAAAATAAAGGTGATGCTTTAAGGAAAATTTTTAAATGACTACAAAACACACACACTCACTCACACAGAGAGAAGAAAAACTAGAAAACGAGGAAGTTAATTATCTTCAAGATGTAGAGGACATATGATAAGGGTGCTTAGGAGGGAGTGATGCTTCTCTGAATTTAACTTTATACATACTTTTGACTTTTAGAATCATGGTATTGTTCAATATATTTTAAAAATAAAATTAGATCAACAAAGGAAAGTAAAATATAAAACTGAAAGTAAACTACAAAAAAAGGAGGGGAGGGAGAAAAGTTCTCCATTTCTGTTCCCGACAAAATCAACCAAATATTAGCTGCGACTTTAAAAGAATAAATGATGAAAAGACCTTTCATTGTTTGGAGTCTGCATTCTTTTCACATTTTGAGAGAAGAATAAAAAGTGTCTTTCCAAGTCTGCTCAGGTGGCAGAGATAAACCAAGTAAAAAAGAGAAACAAATGAGTACTTACAGAGAAAGCATTTAAGATCGGATATTAAAAAAAAATGAATGTTTGCAAATGTTGCTTAAAACAGTGCAACTGTGTCACAAATACTTTACTATCTGTGGAGAAAATAAAATTGGAAATAATTTTTTAAAACATTTTAAATGAGGAAGTGTAGTGAGTTTTAAATCTATTTGTTAAATTTAAATATACATGCTTCTTTTATTTATTTTTTAGGTACTTTTAGGGGGAGGGTGCCCTCGCCGCCTGTCCCTCAGAAGTGGGGGAGAGAGAGAGAGAGAGAGAGAGAGAGAGAGAGAGAGAGAGAGAGAGAGAGAGAGAGAACCACACACAGAAACACATACACTGATTCCCCAATAAGTAGTAGTTGAAAGTTAAATTTGACTTCCAGGTCCACACCTTGCTCGAGGGAAGGCAGATTCTGTGAATCCATACTAAAATACCGAATGTCAGCAGATAGTCGACATTGTTTAGTTTCTGAGAAACGCAAGGGTCTTGTAACAGGAAGTAAATTTGCTCTCGGAGTTTAAATGAGCTTCATGCGAACTGCAGTTCAGTTTTAAAGCATTTATCACGCTGAATTACTTCCAATGCATGCTGTGTTATGATTGGCCCTCTTCATCATGAAAATGTGAATTGGCTAAGGACCTATTTGTAACTGGATTCATCGGGAGGACAGAACCACCAGCACGAATGAATCTTCAGATGCCTTTTTCTCACGCTAGGAGCACTCTGAGCCATCTGATTAAGGACTGAGCGAAGCTCTACTGCCCAGCCCGCGGCAAGGGGCCAGTCCTGGGCCCACTGGCCTTCCGCTTCATCCCCCACATGCCTCCATAGTAACCCAGAATGTCAGCACTGCTGCTAACGGGTCTGCTGCTTCTTGAAAACATGTGTGTGTGTTTAGTAACTGTATACCCTTGATTACATTTCATGTGAAAATGTACAATGAGGGGGAGCAAAAACAAACAAACAAACAAAAAACAAACAAATAAACAAAAAAAACCACCTTGTTCTCCCCAGAACCCGTGGCTCTGTTACCACGGTGTGTCAGTCAGTTCCTGAGCTGTGTTTTATAGAAGGTTCCTGTGTGTGCATGCAAAGCCGCACCCTACAATAACACAGGACCTGATATCTGGATCGTCCTCCTACTCCTTATCCCTGGATATTCACTATGTGTTAACAGCCCGAACGCTCTGAAGCCTTATAACTTGGAAACCCACCCTTGCTTAGCCAAGCCATCCTGAAACATGTTCGACTTGGGGACGTCTCTTCTCAACAGGTCTCTGTCTTAGCGTGGCTTCCCCCGCCATGCTAGTGCCAGGACTTCATTTGGGGAATGACCCAAGGAAACACCAAGGGGACAGTGAAAAGTGAGGCAGGGAAGGGAAGGCAGCCGACAGCGTGCGTCGTGGAGAAGCCACCAGCACAGCTCTTGCTGAGAAGCTGTGAGCCGTGTCCAGCAGGGGCTCGTGTCCTGTCACGTGGGGCCCACCACACACAGTGGCAGAGAGCTTAGGGGTGAGAAGGATCACGCTGGCAAAGAGACGCAAGGGGC
Source organism: Macroglossus sobrinus (assembly GCA_004027375.1). NCBI lineage: Eukaryota > Metazoa > Chordata > Mammalia > Chiroptera > Pteropodidae > Macroglossus > Macroglossus sobrinus. Next base: position 14,861 of record PVKZ01003983.1, read on the forward strand.
TGGCAGCTGCAAGGCCAACGGCCACAGCGGGAAGACCCAAGAGGCCGAGGTGTGTTTCAGGTCGTGGGTAACACTGTCATCTGTCCTGGGCTTTGTGCAGGTAAGTCATAGTGACAGTGTGGATTGGCATGGCCCTGGAGAGGGGGTGATAACACCTGAAGAAGAAAAACTCTGCAGAAGGAAAGCGCTGAGCATACACTGGACAGTAGATTGAAAATTGGAGCTCAGGTCCAATGCTCGCAAGGGTTTTGTTTTAAGTTTTGACCAAGCTGGGGAAGAAAGTTGAAGGGAGATTCTGGAACTGAGTAAAAATAATATCTATCTGCTGCTTTTTCCATGAAACTGATGTTGAAAAAATCCCGAGTGTTGATAATACAGAGCACATAGAAATAAAATAACCTACACCACACGGCAGAAGCAATAGGTAACACAGATCTTGAATGTGCTTCAGAGCTGGATGTCACATGAAAGAAAGTGTTCCTTCTAAGAGTCCAAAATTAGAGTGGCCTCTGGCAGACACCGTTAAGACTCCTAACCAGCCTGTGCTGACAGCCGAGGAGCTCACAAGAGCATCTCACCATGGAGGTCTCAGAAAAAAATAGAAGAAAATGTGTGTGCTCCGCTGATGTGGCAGTTTTTATGTTAAGAAGGCTGCTGGGACACTTTGCACGTCCAAAAAGATGAAGAACAGTCTCCTAGAAATTCATAGACATGGTAGCAAGCACTTTCTTCGGTCTGCGTCTGCCATGGAGCTGATCCTAAGACACGATGAGACAGTCAAGAGATGTATTGAGGGAAAGAAAGGAAGATGGGGATGGGGCGCGCCTTCAAGCCACGTTGCAGATTTGACACCGGGGGAAGGAGAACGGGAAGGAAGAAGGACTGGCTAAGGAAGAGTCTTGGACCATGGCACAGTTCCACAGGGTTCGGCCAGGCGAATGGGGAGTCCCCAGGTCAGAGTCACCTTTAAGGAGAATCGCATATCTTTCCCTGGGTGCATCCATGAACACCCCACCATGCTCTGTTACTGGCTGGGAGCTGCCTGCAGGACATGTGGCCTCAACGTGGCCACAGCCAACGACCGCCCTCCAGCAGGAGGGAAAGTGAGCAGTGCATTCTTATGGTGGCCACGTACTTGCGTACTTAACGTTCACCATTGTGCTAGGCTGTTAATCCGCACTTAACCTTCACATTGACCCCATGACAGGGGCTCTCCTATGAAGCTCATGTGACAGATGATTCTGTGACAGAGAACACTGACAGGCCCTTTCCTGTCGGGAGCCGTTCTTATCAAGGCTCTCATACCTGAGATCTAGGCAACTTCGCCTTGGGACAGAATCTGCCTCGCCCTGTGCTATCTGAAAGGATAAACAGCATAAGGTCAGTTGCCCTGACATGCCCTGACTTGCCCTGGGCCCCTTGAGCCATTTACTTAAACTAATCTGACCTTGCAGCCCCCTCCTCTCCCGGGACCCTTCTGCATTTTGGGGTCATATAAGGAAATGGAATGTTCTGCGGTTCAATATCCAAGGCAACCACGATTATGCAAATCCTCCCCTTTCTATACTCTACCCCTACCTACAATAAACGAGGCTTGATCAGAACTTTGTCTTGCCTCCATTCTTCGCGTCTCCTGTCCCCCATTCTCTTGCAGATTGTCACCTCGAGTCTCATGTCTGGCCGGAGCTCCTGTTAGTCTTCCCATGGGAAGGGACACTTTCCTAGTCATTAAAGTAAGATAGAGTTTCTTTCAACTTTCTTCTAACTTCGTTCTTTACTCCTGGAGTCATTTCTTTATTATTATGGTTTGGTTTTGTCTTATCTGTTTCCAATGCTCTTTTTTTTAAGTGCTTACTTTCTAAATCTGTATTGTCTGATAGAATATTCTGAGATGGTAGAAAAGTTCCACATCTGTGTAATTCAACACAGCAGACACTGGCCACGTGTGCCACCAAGCAGTTGAAAGACGGCTAGTGAGACTATGGTACTGAGTTTTTCATATAATTTAATTTAAATTTAATAATTTGAATTTGTTCAATTTGAATTTGAACTTGATTTTAAAAAGCCACATGTGTCCAGTTGTTACCGTGCTGAACAGTGAAGCGTTTAGATTAACCTAGAAAACACAGAGAGTCAATAGCTCTCAGCGAGTACTTTCCTTCTGTCACCGCAGAGAAGATTCAGGGAATCTTCTGGTTTTCATCATCTGCTGCTCAAGTTCACAATCTGAGGTGCCAGCTCATCAAGAGCAAGTCCATCTCCTAGACATCAGCTCACATTAGTCAGACTCAGAAGACTGGAGAAGAAAACCATATGGAAAATTTAACTTATAATAAAAAAATAATTGCCATGCAGTAAGCCCAGCTTCTTGAGTCAACATGATCAGCACAGTCCTTCCATGGTTGAGTTGACCAGGAATTAAATCATGAATGATCTCACACAAATCTACATTTGAAATTATATCATACAATGCAATTTCTTCAAAGGGGGGAAAGGGCTTGAATAGATATTTCTCCAAAGAAGATAAACATAAGCCAATAAGCACATGAAAGAAAAAAAAAAAACCTCATCGTGATTAATTACGAGGGCAATGCAAATCAAAACCACAGTGAGATACTCCCTCACATGCATTCGAATGGTTATTATTTTAAAAAAGGAAAATAAGCATTGGTGAAAATGTGTAGAAATTGGTGTCTTTGTGTGTTGCTGGTAGACATGTAAAATAGTGCAGCCACGGTAGAAGGTGCTTTGGCAGTTTCTCAAAAAGTTAAACATGGCTGTGTGATCCCACCATTTCCCTTCTAAGTTCACAGCCAAACAAAGTGATAGCAAGGACTCAGACAGATCATGTGAGCCAATGTTCGTGGCAGCATCATTCACGGTAGCCAACATGCAGAAACAACCCAAATGCCCATCGACAGGTCAATAGAGAAATAGAACATGAGATATGCATACAGTATTATTCTGCCTGAAAAAAGATGGAATTTCTGATACACGCTGCAATGCGGATGAACCTTGAAAACATTATGCTGAGTAAAAGAAACCAGCAACAAAGGGACAAATATGAGATTACTCCACTTGTAGGAGGTGTCTAAAACCTGCAGATCCACAGAAACAGAGCCTGGAAGAGTGGTTAGCAGGGTCTGAGAGGAGGAGGAGTGAGGAGTTAGCGTTTAATGGGTGCAGAGTTTCTGTTCAACGTGATGAGGAGATGGAAGCAGTGAAAGCAGCACATTATAAATTCAGTACTTAATGTCACTGAATCATACACTTAAAAATGGTTAAAACTATAAATTTATGTTATGCATAGTTTGCCATGGTAAAAAAAAAAAAAAAAAAGTATGTCATAAAAATACTAAAACTCAAAATGTATGTGTCCAAACCATGGCTTCCTTCACTTAGAAGATGTACATGAAAAGCGACCTATAATTAGAAGGTTGCTAGGTGACCACAGAATTGGACCAGAGAGAAAACGGGTGGGTGGATGAGAGACATGCTCACGAGAACTGATCTCACCTCTGGGTCAGTGGCCTCTTTACTCTTTTATCTCTATCCTCAAAAGCTATGGCTAGGTCAGTGGGACCACACGATTGGAAACCAAATCAGTTCCTCCCTGGACCAAATAGATATTTTTTTCTAGGTGGGCAGTGCCAGCATGCCTCTGCTGGCTATTCTTTAATTATAGGGATAACTGGTCTGGCCACTTCTGATTGACACTGTCATCCTTTAAACATGCTCCTACTTTCAACAAAATTACTGTGACTAATCTCTATGCCTGAAAACCACTCTGTCTCACTAATATGACTTCACCCTTGTCTGCTCTGATCTGTTCATTGCTTACTTCATCAGTTACAAGTTCTCATTTGGGGGAGGCAAGGATGAAACCCTACTGACCCCTTTCACAGCAGGAATCGGTGCCCCTCATGACCTCATTCTAAAGAGACAGAGCCATCCGCATCTTTGCCTGGGCAGGAAGAGAAGGAAGAAGTCAATAAAAATCATTCGAAGAGCTTTACATGCCACATAATTGATAAAGAGCTATAAAAAAGATTAGGGCAGAGTTATTGCCTTTAATAAATAAAGATAAAACAACAGGGGCAGACCTAATTTGCTCAGTTCCACTCAATATATCTCTCAGATCACCAACACCTTGTTCTCTAAGCGATTTATGATGCTAATGGCTTAAGCGTTTTTTCCTGTCACCGGGTACAGAACACAGCACGGAGCCCGGGGGAGGGGAAGCGTGCACCGGGAATGTTCTTGTTTTGAAGAAATATATATTTCCCAGAATTTGAATGGGAGCACAGTAATTAAACCTAGGGTCATTTACAGGGTTATGATTTCTTTAAGCCAGCAGGCAAAACATGGCATAATTTACCACAGAAGGATTTATGCCATCGTAGCTGAAATTCCTTGCTAGAAATATACTTTTTCATGCATATTGCCATTTTTATTTAAAAGGACGTTTTCCCATGCTTGTGCGGCCAGTAGCGCCAAAACCTAATTTGTGCTCTGAACTTTTAGATGGGTCTTTAGGTTTCTTTAATATGATGTTTAATATTTTGTACGCTATGAGAACGAGGTAGAAAGTTAACAAGCTTTCTTTGTCAACTAACTCTGTGTTAGTTGGAAGACTTGACCGTGCTATTTGTGCACTTTTTAAAGTATCATGGAAAGATGGTTTTAGGTTGAAGTCATTTGTGAGGACTGCAGGAATTGGTTGTATGCGAATATCACAGGACACAGAGGTTTGGGTGCTCCTCTGCTTCAGACTTTTTCAGGTTTCGTAGTCTAAATTCCCTAAGTTTCGTGGGATGAGAGAGCCACAGATATAACTTTGCAAATAACCACTGACACTGCTAATGCAAAGCTCTTAGAGAATTTAAACCCTGTCTGCATGTGATGACTACGATCTCTGCTAAGAGTCTCGATACTGTTTGACAGTCTTATGACTGGGATGATAACCAGGGCTCAAGAACATCTAGCTCCTACCCTGCCAGTCATTCCCTCCACGATAGACTTCCCAGAGAAGCCACTCAGCCAAGAGTGCTAACAGACCAAAGTCAGACATCATGTTAGTGATAGCTGCTCAGGTCCTTCTGATGAGCTAGGGCAACAGTCCCCAGCCTTTTTGGCTCCAGGGATCGGTGCTCCCAGGAGAATCTAACATCTGAGGATCTGAGGCGGAGCTGAAGCGGTGATGCTATCACTGGGGAATGGCTGCAGATACAGAGGAAGCTTTGCTCCCTCACCTGCTGCTCACCTCCTGCTGTGCGGCCTGGTTTATAACAGGGGATGGGGATCCCTGAGCTAGGGTTCAGGTTGTATTGGATATTTATGGAATCACGTATCCCCATACCCATGCATCTGGTCTGAACATGGCTGGGCCTAGGATACAATGTCCATCTCTGCCTTTTGCTTGCCTTCCTTCCAGCTCAGCTGCATTCTCAAGCAGGGTCTCTGCTGCTGGAGTCCAGTACCTTCCACCTGCTTCACAGCCATACCACAGAGCTGTGGGTGCAGCAAACACCCTGGGATTCACTCTGGTCGAGTCTGACTCGGGTCACATGCCCGTTCTCAGCCTCCCACTGGGAAGGAGTATGGCGCACGCTGAGTAATCAGGCCTTGCTCATGTCAGGCCTCACTCATGCATCCACGCCAGGAAGTGAGTCAAGCCGTGCTTGGAGTCACATGGTCCAGGAGTGCAGAAGGGACAGTTACCCAGAAGGAAAATGTTGTGGTGCCAGAAAAAAAAACGAGGGTGAAAGAGTTGCAGGAAAAACAACAGATATCCTCTCTATCCCCAAATCTAAATCTTGGACGTAGCATATTTAGGCGTATAAGAGAAACAGACGGGGAGACAGAGAGAGTAGTGAGTGCTCACTAAACAGCTGGGGCAGGCGTGACCTCCTGTCTTGGCTCTGTGGCTGGCCCTGCCCAGCTGCACTCATTAGATTATGGACATACCACTGGGCCCCTGGCTGTGCCCTTTACATAACCTTGACTGTCCTCAAGGTCAGGCAAGGATGTGTTTTCATCATCTCCAACCACTTCACAAGGAAGGTAATCCTCGCAGGGACCCAAGAAGGGCAGTAGAATGAATTTTCAAGAAAATGTAGAGTTTACACGAAATATTCTTCAAGACGTTTGCCTGAAACATCTTGAGAAGATTGTCACGGATAAGCCAGCACACCTGGGTTCTCTCTCAAAGCAGCAACGGAACATCTTAGTGCCGTGTAACACCATGTGTCATGACAGGCTCGCTGTCCTGACAGGATGCAGCCACACAGTCTGAAGTAGTTTCTTAAAATAAAAGTTGTCTTGTGAAGGAAACAGCATAGCTCAGTGGAAGAAAAAATGCAGGCTTGAGCATCAGAAGGCCCTGAATCCCAATTTCACCACTTATCTGTCATGTAACATGAGTGGGCCGTATGTAAAGTGCCTGGACTATGACAGCTACTCAGTAGATGCCGGCCTACCAGGCCTTGGGAGGAGCCCAACGATGACCTACCCACTGCTAAGGGACCCAAGATGGCGCTGGGAAAGCCCCAGGGATTCAGCAATGCGAAGCCACTGCTGACAGAGCAGCTCCTGGAAGCAGGAGGCTGACCCCCGAGCTGGGCAGACCTGATTTCTTCCTTCTTCTTCTCTGAGCTTGCTCCCTATCCCTTTATTTTCTGTTTCCCGTAGAAACCAGACCAGACGAGCAGCCTACCCCTCCCTCAGCTTCCCAGCCTGGAGGGCGGAATACACAGAGGGATTGCAATGCATCATTCAGTCTAAGGAGCGCCCTGACACACCAGCTTACAAATGCCACCGGGGTTCTTTGCCGCCCTCCCCTCTATGTGTATGCTCCTGAAAGGCCCTCTGCCACTCTACCGGAGAAAGTTCTGCCACGTTTCCGGGACAGGCTGGTTCCTCGACTCTGCACCAGTGCACCAACCTGTCTTTGAGAGTGGTTAAACAGTTACATCCTTCAAGTTAAACCAGGCAATGCATGAAGAAAGAGGAATCTGACAACCAATCGATTTCATGGAAAAACAAAAACCCAATTGGTGGCTTACATTGATTGGACATTTCATCTCGAAAAAACACAACTTGTTGTTTCATTTATTCATGACTCGTATGGCAGAGTTTCTTAGCCTCTGCGACTGTTTCTTTGGGTGCTTCATCCCCTTCCTCTATTAATTCGGTCTCACCACCATTTCTTTTTTTTTATCCTATTACCTTTGCATGATTTCACTCCCTTACTTTTTCATGCCTAATTTATTTTTTTCTAATTTTTTCCAATTAGTTGTGCACTCCTTGTCTGTGAGTCATATTTCTGAGAATAATTAACAGGAAACTGGGTTGTGTTTATTAAGTACTCACTCGCCGACACTTCCGGAGATGTCCAGAACTCTGGGAGATAAGTATTCATTATGCCTTCACGGGTGGAAGCGCGGCCCTAGGTATTTGTGGGGAGAACACACTGAAAATAGAAACAGAAGTTCAATGGATCCTCTTGCCAAACGGAAGACCAGATTGCAGGAGTGTGATCAAGGCACAGATGTGGGTGGATTTGCAAATGGATGGAAAATTTTCCAAAAGGCAGTGGCCCTCAGCTGCCAATTTTTCCCACAGTTACTGGTCTCAGGTAAGTGAAGAACTGGGCCAGAATGGGCAGGGCATGTGGCTCTAATTTCAGTCATCTTCTACACAAGCAAATCAAGGTACACTTTGGAAAGTTGGCTTGAGCAGAGAGAGGTTGCTTCACTCCCTTAAGATACCACCCAAGGGTGCTACAGAGCCCAAAAGATGGACCCATGGCACGATGAAGGTTTTTCAAAGCTTCCAGGCTAGCTGTCTAACTTTCACAAAGCTGGCCAGAAAGAGCTCCATGAATCTGATGTAAGAGGCGAGGTGACTACAGGCTTTAAGCTAGTGTCACCACTGAGGCTACAGCCCCTTCTACATTGTAAAGAGGTCAGGCAGCCTCCCTGCCATTGGACTGGTGGCCAGCTGCACAGTGTGGTGCCACACGGGATGCACACTAAGAATGCACAGCGGTCGTCAGTAGAGCGGGCCTTTCAGAGCTTGTCACACTGAAGCTCCACGCCATTTTCATCATCAATGTCTTCCCCTCTGCATTTTCGGGCTGTGCATACAGTGGTGAGTCCAATATGAAGTTCAGGGAAGACCTAAATCTTGGGTTATGTTCACCTATACATTAAAATGGCCACCACTTTTACATAAAGTATGCAACATTGTCTATATTATCCATTAAGAGGAGCTGCTGTAACTCTAGGCTGCCCCTGACCTGGTGATAAGTGTCCATCAAACCACAGCCAGAATCACAGGATGAGGAAGGGCTTTCTTCCATGAGACCTCCATGTGATGGGCCGTAGGTGCCACCAGACACATGGACTTTTCCTGCAAAACTTGCTATAGCTCAAAAAGAGCACTTTGAGTGAAAACAAACTTGCTTTCCAAGAATCAACAGTTTGGACCTGGGCCCAGAGTTTGACCTGAAGCAAACGGCCAATATCTTAAAATCTCTTTCTGCTCTATCTGCAGATTACCTTCTCTGTGTGTTGACAAAGCTCCTTCTGCCTCCTTCTTATAAAAAAAAATACACATGATTGCATTCCAGATCCACCTGGATAATCTGGGGTAATCTGCCCATCTCTAAATTCTTAACTTCATTTGAAAAGACTTTTTTTTTTTTTTTTGCCAAAGTCACATTCACAGGCTCCAGAGATTAGGATATCTTTTGGGGATCCACTTTTTCAACCTCCCACAGAAGCTCTACTCTGAGCACAGGTCAAACCTGCATAAAGTGTCTCAGAGACACAGGCATCAGGCACTTGCCTGGCCAGTAATATAATATTTCCGCCTCTATTTGGAAAGTAGCCTCTGTGTCTGTGCTACACTGACCAGAATCTTGGAGGGAGGGAGAAGTCTAAGGCCTAGAATCCTTCATCCAGTTTCCTTGACCGAACCCCAGAAGGTTCTATCTATTAGAAATAGCCATCAGCTGTAAATAAAATTGGTCATAAGAATATTAGAACACTGGTACTTTCCTAAGATTCGAATCCTAAGAACTGATCATGTAAAGACCATTTCTCGAATTGTTTTCAGACTTCAAATGAGTTCAAACTTTCACACATCTGGCCTAGAAATGAATTTTTCCGGAACTGAGCCCTTCTGTATTTTGAGGACTACACATTTCTTCCAGAAATGACTTTGCCCTAGTTAGCGTAGAAACAAATTCCAACTATATTTACTATTAAGAACAAGATGACAGTTATCAAAGAGCCAAATCAAACAAATTATAGTCTTTTTTGAGCTCGGTGAAAGCCAGGCGACAGACTCAGACTGCTAGTCGTAAAGGATTTGCTGGGAATAGACTTCCTGCCAACTCGTTTGTCTGTGAGGTCTTTGTTTTATCTCATCGACGTTGTCACTGTCTCAGCAGACATCTGCACGTCCTTGTTTGGAATGAGCAGGACGGACACTTGTAAATCTCATTCCCTCATAGCCCTCCTTCAAAGATCCCCCAGTCAACAAGGCGATATCTCATTTGGTTTTGATTTGCATTTCTCTAATGATCAATAATACTGAGCGTCTTTTCGTATGCTTTTTGGCCACTTGTGTATTATCTTTGGAGAAATGTCTATTCAAGTTCTTTGCTCATTTTTTCACGGGGTTATTTGAAGTTGTTGGGGTTTTTTTGTTGTTTTGTTTTTGTTTTGGGTGTTGAGTTGCAAGAGAACTTTCTGTATTTTGGATATTAATCTCTTCTCAAACTCCTTATATGGTTTGCAAGTACTTTCTACCATCCCTTAGGTTCCCTTTTCACTCTGTGGATTAAGTTCTTTAATACACAGAGCTTTTAATTTTGATGTGGTCTAATTTGTCTAGTTTTACTTCTGGTGTGTCTAGACAGTGCTATTTTTTTTTTAAGAATATTTTTTAAGAACAGTTTTAGATGGACAGCAAAATAGAGAGCCAAGGACAGAGATTTTTCATAAGCCTCCTGGCCTTATACACACATACCTTTCCCCCATTATCACTGTCCCCACCAGAGTAAGACATTTGTTACAACTGATGAACCAACATTGACACACCATCATTACCTAGAGTCTACAGTTCACAAATGGGTTCACTCTTGGTCTTGTACCCTCTGTGGGTTTGGACGAAATGTATAATGTCATGTGTCCACCATTATAGTATCACACAGAATCATTTCACTGCCCTAAAAAAAATCCTCTGTGCTCTGCCTATTCATCTCTCCCCACCCCTCAACCCTTGGATATTAGTGAGTGATGGTATTAGAGCGATTTTTCTATATTTAACATTTTCTAACTTTTCCGCGGAGAAAACTTTATTACACAATATCTAGGATAACAAAACTGACAAAGGGGAAAAAACTGTTGTGCTCTAAGCCTCAGTATTTAAAATAAGCAGACGTTTCTAGACATGTAGCCAACACAGTTTAGTAACACTCCCTGTCTTTAATGCTGTTTGTTATATTCGCAGGAATACACACTGCATCCGGTGACACAGATGGCCGAGGGCTCCTGCATTCTAGGGCTTGCGCTTGTGTGCGTCATTTGCATTTATGTGTGTCATTCTCTAAAATGTTACTATAATTCCAACAAAATCTAAAACTGGTCTTTGCATCACTTCCCCAAGTAGAAAGAGTTGACCCAAATGCCTTCCAGTGCCACACTTGCTCAGAGGCCAGCTTCCAAGGGATGCATCCTGAGAAAGAGGTCGCTCTGACTTCCAAAATGTCTGTCCACCTTGAGTCTTAATTAAGCTTTCAGGGCAAAACAAAGGAGGGTGTTGAAAATGAAAGTAAAACTCCGGCCAGTGGAAAAGAGGAATGATGTAGCTGGAGGGAAAGGCGTTTTTCATTAGAACAGGCAATTAAGAACTAAAGTATACAAAAGGGGGCCATTCGCTCACAGCTCAATAGCTCAATCCTAATCATACTGTGGGTCCCTAATCTCTCCGCCATGTTCTGAAGACAAATAGTACAGTCTATCATTATCTGAGAGGCTCTTTCTATCTTGCTCTGTTTTGTTTTGTTGTTTTTTGGTTTTTTGCTATATTAATACATATTTCTACGTTCCTCGCTTTTAAAAAAACTGAATCTATTTTGGCATCACGTAAACGCAAATCTTAAATTGATTAACAGCAAATGGAGGAAAGCTGACAAGAGCTAAATGGTGAGAAATGTTGCAGATTTGGGGAATCTACCTCTACAAAAGGTTTTTAATCCATGGCCTGGCTTCCTTTTTTACCTTTCCCCATCTTAGAATAGAGCCTGTTGCCTGAACCTGCATCATTTGGGAAGGTAACCAACTCGTCTTTGGCCTCCAGCATTCCCCCATCTGGATTTCAGCAAACTCTTAATCAATAAAAGGGTTTCTTTTAAAACTTGAATTAGTAATTCACCACTCTACAATGGGATGCATATTTGCAGGGTCCCCTCTACACTAGCCCTGTGCATGGAGCACTCCATCCCGGAGGATAAATTAACTGCAGCGATGAATTACGAATCCGGTGGTGTTCCCAGGAGCAAGGCCTCACTGTCAGCTGGTGCCACTTTCTGCCACTGACTCTGACTTCACCTGGAGCCTGTACCTCTGTGATGTTCCACTTTCCCGGGCCCTGAGACCCAGTAGGAAAAGCTATAAATATTGGATGAATGAATAAACACATCCCACTCTGTGCAAGACACAGTGAGGAATGTTCATTTTATTTGTGGAATTCTAGATTTAGAGACAAAAAAGTAAGGAAGGTTGGTCTAGCAGGTGAGAGATGGTTTGCTGAGGGATGAGTTTTAGCATGCATCAGAATCACCTCCAAAGCTTTTATTTTTCGGTGTGAATACCCTTATGTATTACTTCATGTAAATACTCCAGATACCCTAAAATAGAATGTCAGGAGACGGAACTTGGATTCTGAAATATTTCTGATTAAAAACTTAAAGAATGCTTTAAGGAACTCATTTTCTATAGATATAATTTCCATCCTCTTGAGAATCTTCATTAGTATCTCTGAAAAACCATGAAGAATATCAAAGCCATTTCAAATGGGGATGCAGTGTTTTTCAGGGGATTAAGACCAAAGCAGTAAGATCTCTGATCGTATTTGAAACTGGCCAACAGATTGTGAATTTATATCATCAATCATCTCAAATCCTTTTGAGAAGTAATTGAAGGATGTATTGTCAGTAGGCAATAAACAAACAAATGTAGCATGACATTTAAACGTACCCCCCAGGTATAACAGATGTGACATTCTAAACTAAAATGCCAGAAATAAATTTCAATAGATTTAACCCCAAAACTACCAACAGATGCAATACTCATCACTCATAAGGGAGTTTGTTCGGCACGCACTACACTGTGAGTTTCACCCCAAGGGTGAGAGGTGGGGGTGCGTGCCCCTCAACCAGAACCTAGTGAGTGAGTCCAGAGGGGTCGTGAGTAAAGCTCGCCATGGACCCTGTACCTGGGGTGCAGGCACGTGTCTGATCCCTCTTGAGGACTCTGAGGTTCTAGAGACTGGTTGGCAGCTTACAGAGGATTCTGAAGAGAGATGGTGATTGTGCTGAGATTGGCTTCCTCCCAAGTTCAAGTTCAAGAGAGAAAGGCTGTGTGCATGCAGGAATCATCGCATGGACTTGGATTTGGGCCAGCACGTGCTGGCATGGAGCCTGCATTTAATGAAGACTCTGACCGTGTTTGGTGTGTGACTGCTGACCACTCTCAAGCCCCACCCCGCTCTTCCCTTTGTGCCTTGTACCTGCACAAGTCGCTAAGAAAGCCTGGAGGCTCCCTCTGTTGGGGCTGGTGTGAGGGTCAAACCACACACACCCGTGCCCCCACATGAGAAGCCCAGGCCTGTCTCCTTCCCTTGCTCTTCCAAGCCATTTAGGACAAGCTCAAGAGGCCTCCCTGCAGTCCCCAGAGACCTCGACTGTTTGAGTTATAAACCTTTCCATACCCTCTTGGGGCACATGTGGCATCATCATCAGGGGACCATGACACTGCTTGATTGGGACACCGGGGCAAACTGCTCTTGGCTGAAAGAAGTCACACAGGAATCCAGAGTTCCTGGGGTCTGCAGAAAGGGTCTGCCATGAGCAGGGGGAAGGGACATTGCCGATGCCGAGGGGATTCCTCGGCAAGGGCACGATCTCTGAACATAGCCACTCGCCGGAGAAGAGCATGAGTTCACACACCACCTAGGCTGAGAGAGCAGGACACCAGCCCTCGGCGGGACCTGGTAGGGGGGCTCTTCCCGTCCTCTTGGACCATGCTTCCCTCCCCGCACTCCAGGTCCAGGGGGCCACAGCAAAGTTTCAGAAATGAATGAGGAAGGAGAATCAGAGAGAAGAGCATCCGTGCAAATTCCCTTCCCAAACTCAAGGTTTCCTGCCACACTGAGACCAGTACGGAAATGTCTGTCACTTCTACTGGGAGGTAGACGCCAACGTGCTCGCGTGAACTCATCCCTCTAAATACAGAATGGAGACTGTGACTTAAATTGACTGTAGGGTTTTTAAATACCTAAGACCGACCAGAAATATGCCATGGCCCCAATTTCCCTCCAAGGCCAAGGTTGAAGGGGTCGGGGAGAACCAATCGAATTGTCTCGTTTGTCACGTTTCTTTGACATTCCGATCATAGTAGCCAGTGACCACTATCACCACCACTCCCCAAAATAAAAAAAAAAAAAGACATTTCATGGCCGTTCCACTGGCTGGCTGGATTCTGACACCACCAAACCACAGGGATCAATCGAGAAAATGCATAGGCCTCTCAGAAGGTTCTAGGGCTAAAGGCAGCTGCTTTCTGAACACAGTCTAATCATAGTCCGTGAAGCGATTGCAGAGAGAGACTTCCCGATCATCTCCAACCACATTCTGAGCCTGCAGTTACCTGTCTTCCTCCATCAGTCAAGCTAGGACACGCCTCCGAGCTATCCAACCTTACATTTCAAGAGTTTAGTTGTCCATACTAAAACTATACTTATCTAGATCTAAAAAATGTATTCTTTGAGGTAGAGAGAGAGGTTCTACTGATGTATTTGGCAAAGACTCAGACCAACTAGTTCATGTGGTGGTTTTGTCCAACAGCCACGGACACTGTGAGGTGCACAGTGGACCTCAAAGGTTTATGCATCATCACCTTTGACCACCCTGTACCATCAATTCATCCAGCCTGTGGCTGCACAGCCTGCTTCTCCACATAGCTCTTTCTGATTTTGGCAAGGCCAATCTGTCCATTCCCCCTTGTAGAAAGCAAAACCCACCCTCCATCTTTCACTCCTTTACTCTGGTTCTAAGGTTGCAGTTCAGTTAACAAGCCTGCTTTCCCTTCCTCAAGGAAGCTCTAGCTGTCTAAAACCGGATGCCAGCCCTCCGTGAGTCCTTCATTCATCATTATATATCCTGGGATCAGCTCCCTCACTAACCTGAGACCCTCCTCTCATGGGTCTCAGTTTCTCTGAGCCTGAGTCAAGCATGGTGCCAAACCCTGAGTGCCATGCTCCAGACACAGGGTGGGGAGGGCTCCAGCCAAGGATGGAGAGAATTGCCCCAGAGTTCCTCTCCTCTTAAGAATCAACATCTACTGCTGGAACAGGCCTGTACACGTATGATATCATGTAGTGATTTGTGGTTTACAAAACACTTTCTCAAATGCTGTCTAGCATTTACTGTGACCAAATCAACACAGTAAACTCATTTTTAAAATGCTAATGATTAGAAGCTCTAGCTTTTTTTGTAGATGTTGATACTGAAAGACTTCTCCCCTTTCTGAATTGGCACAGGGATTTTTAGAACGTAAATACAGCTTTGTTAAGAAGTTACCAGGTTACCTTTCATTTTGGAAGGTTCTGGTCAACAATCAAGTCTGTCAGGATTCTATAGGCATCCCCTCCTCCAAACCTGCATGAATTTGAATCACTGGGAGGCATCAGGGTCCTAAGATTCTGGCTCCCCCGCTTTGTGATCTTGGGTAGATTTCATTTGTTTGCCTCTATTTGCTCATACAATGATGAGTTCATTAGAAGACCTATCTGCTGGGGGGCATCAACTATAACCATCCTGTATGATGCTTAGCACAAAGCCTGATGGCTATTTAGCACTGACTCTGTCACTTCTATCTAATACTGTTGCTGGTGATGATATTTTGGATGTCACTGATTTCTATTTCCTGAGTACTGGTTGACAATACTGGCAACAAGCACTGTAGCACACTGACAGAAAATCCCTCCAAGAAGACATCGATTTATTTATCAGTCATTTAACATGAAAACTATCTTCCATGATTTATTTTGAATATTACCCATATTTCCATAATTCTCTAATCTACATACCTAGTAATATCTTCTTTTTCAACCTTTTGAAAAATTTTAGAATATTTTGTTTTTGTCATAAACTCATAACCCACTAGTGAAATCTTAACATAAAGCTGTTCTACACACTGGCTTTTTATCATAACACTCAAAATGGAGTTTCAGCCAGTTACCAATTATTTGGTTCACAATGTCAAAATATGAATGTGTGGATGAGTGAGGAAGACCTCAGAAGGTTCCAGACCATCATTAGTCGGGACATGCACTTAAATGTATTCTTCCTGGTTAAAGTGATGACTTCAAAATTCATGTCTATAATCCATTTTTAAAAAAATGAGAAAATCCTACCATTTGCAACAACATGGATGGACCTTGAAAGTATCATGCTAAGTGAAATAAGTCAGACAAAGAAAGACAAATGCTGTTGGACTTCATTTACATGGGGAATCTAAAAAAGAAAATTCATGGAAAAGGAGATCAGATTTGTGAGGAAGACTTACCAGAGGCAGAGGGTGAGAGGAGTGAGAATTAAAGGAAGGAGGTCAAAAGGTGCAAACTTGCAGCTATAAGATGGGTGAGGCATAGGATGGTAACGCACAGCAGGAGGACAGTAAGTTACCCTGTAGGTAACGCTGCATGATACATGGAAAGGTTGTTGAAGAAGTAAATCCTAAGAGTTCCCATCACAAAGAGAAATTTTTGTCCTCCTTTTTTTCCCCCCTTTTCTATTCTTTTTATTGTATCTATGCAAGAAAATGGATGTTAGCTGAACTTACTGCGGTCATCATCTTGTAATATATTTAAATCAAATCATCATGCTGTATGCCTTAAACATATAGTGTGTCTATCAGTTGGTTCTCAGTGAAACTGGAGAAATCCATGCCCACCCACTGTAGATTAAAAAGAGGTTTTGAAAACCATGATGGATATAAGGTTAGATTGACATACAAATTGTCAGATAAAGGGTATAACCAGGAATTCTTTCAACCTGAACATGGAGAAATAGATGGAAAGTGAGGATGTGCATGTGCTTATAGTGCCCTTAGGCGGGAAACAACCACCAACCACATCAACACAGAAAGGAACAAGCCCAGAGGCAGAGCCAGCATCCAGGGAGCAGTGTGCATTCACAGTGGAGCAGACACAAAGAATCTGGCACAGCTCATGTTGCAGCAAAGATACTGACCATCCTAATTGTAGAAAACGAGTCAAGCCCTCACACAGCTGCCGTGAAGCACATGAGCATTGACCAGAAACAGCAGGGGACTGAGACGCTAAAGTCGAACTAAACATGTTATCCCCTCGTTTCACCAGAAGTCTGACTTCTCTCTTTGTTCAGCTCTGCACAGCTGACAGAGACAATAGCGTCTGGACGAAATGACAAGCGATTCTAGTTACATGACTTTCAAAGTCTGTTTCAGAATGTGGACTTCACAGCTGACTTTTAGTTGCATTTATGTCACTATCATTTTTTACAACTGATCCTCCCCAGCTTCTCAAGCCTGGGGGTGACAACAGCTCCCCACTATTGTGGCTCAGAGTATCGCTGTCCCCAAGCATCTCCTTTAATTCACCCATAGCTTTGCAAATAGCTGTCTTATTAAAGTGTCCTCAGTTATCCCATCAGAGTATGTATCTGTTTCTTTCTAGAGTCTGACTGATAAAGCTTCTCTTTCTTTTCCTTTTAATAACATAGAATTAGAAAAGAGAAATTACAAAATAATTTTAAGGCAGTTAAGGACTCATTTTTATTAGGAACCTCATATGTGGATTTACTCAATAAAGATATCTATAATCATTATGTGGAGGGCCTCTTGCATTAATGCTTAGTTGTTCTGCTTGAACTCCTAAAGCATGTATTTGACAATAATAGAAAGCATTCTTTCACAGTGAAAGTGAATTCCAAAACGTGAGGCAGATGATTTAAATCAAGTGATTATATTGTATTCAAGAATGAGAGGTAGAAAACCTAAGATTTTTAATAACTACATTGGAAAATGAATGCAGATGGAGGTGCTACAGTTATCCGAAAGTAAACCTATGTTCTAATACAGTCAGTTTAGTTTAGTTGTTTGCAATGTACTCATGTTGGTTTGACAAATGTACCATGGTACCATGAGGTGATAACATAGGGGACAATGAAACTGGGAGAGGACTATTCAGGGGGACACTCTGCACTGTCTCTGCAACTATTCTGTAAGTCCAGAATGATTTCAATTTTTAGAAGTTAATTTATTTTTTTAAAGCCCTAAAGCTCATGAAAATTCATAGCTTTCTATTTTAATAAATTTTATTATAAAACATTTAACTTATATTCACTTATTGAGGTCTAAGAAATAAAAGCATTCTGAACAAAATTTAATTTTCAAGAAAGTCATTCTTAAAAGTAAGCTTTTTATAAAAACCCAGGAATCTTCTTTTTCCTGCAATATTTGTAGGCTAATTTTTAGGTTTTATACAATAAACATATATTACTCTTATAAGAAATGATAATTTTATATTTTGTGATGAAATCTGTTTTAGTTTTAATTTCTAAAAAAAAGGAAGAAAGGAAGAAATAGTTCCAGTGGATAAATGGGTGTCTACCACACCTGCTCTGTCATCTTACAATGGAAAGTCACCTGTTTCCAGAAAGTTTCTTCTCTCAGTTTCCACTTCAGAGCCCACAGCTTCTGAGGACCAGATTAGTCCCAATATTAAAGAGAATCAACCCTCTCTTTTCTCCCCACACCTCAGTTCTACAGTTATTTCCTCAGTCCACTGATAAAATCATGAGATCACCTTTTATGAGGGGAGTTAGCAGTGTCCTCAGCCTTGCCATGGCACCTGGCATTTTGGTTATTCTTGCCAACCACCCCTCCCCCACAACGTACCCAGATTTCCTGACAACCCCACGTTCCACATTGTATAACTGAGAACACGCTTAGAATAGAGCCTGCCAACTGGGTGCAACCTGTGGGGTACACACATGCCAGAGCGTGAGCTCCTCAGCCCACAGAGAAGCTGGATAGAGGTCTGGGGTGTCTGGAGCCTCAATAAGCCTTATCCCATTCACCTCAGGTTTTCATACAAATGCTTTAATTTTTTATAAACTCATGAACCAAAAAGTGTTGGGAAGTTCCACCTAAAGTGAACCACATGAGGGTTCTGGTCAAGATGGCGGGCTAGGTAAAAGCAGGCTCTCTTCCTTCTACGATTGCATTAAAACTACAACCAAATTACAAAACAAACAACTTGGACGACCGTCTAAAGTCTAGCTGATCATAACACATACATTTCAGGATATAAAGAAAAAACCACATTGAGACCAGTAGGAGGAGTGGAGATGCAAAACGAGCTTGTCCTCACCGGCACCTGGCAGTTGAGCACCAAGAGGGCGAGCATGGCTGCAGAGGTCCCCCTGAAGGAACAAGGGACCCTAGTCCCCCACAGAGGGCCCCAGCCCAGGGTTTCAGTCCTAGGAAAAGGAGTCCCCACAAAATCTGACTGTAAAAATTAGTGAGGATTCTGGCCATCTGGGTGAGACAAAAAGAACCTGAAAACACAGACTTCCCCTGAAAGGACTGGAACACAGACTCATTCACTCACACTCACTTTGGGCTCCAGTGGAGGGTCAGCAGCTCAGGAGGCAGAAGAGACGTTCGGAGAAGGACCGAGTTGGAGAGGAACTGAGTTGTGTGGTGCTAGAGTGAGGGTTGGAGGGACAGCTGTTATTGCTCCTTTGTTGGGCCTACTTCTGAGGCATTCCACAGATAACCACCATCTTGACTGGGTTAACTCCTCCCCCTGCACAGCCAATTCTGAATCTACATTAGTGGGTGAGATCGCCAGCCCCACCCCATGTCTCCCTGGGATCCCGCCCCTTCCAATGCTCAAATTGCCTGGATCAGGCCCATTGCCTGCCAGTCAGCCAGCCCTGCCCTGTGCCTTCCCTGTCCCATGTACTCATGAGCAGGCAGCAGACCTCAGCTTGTGCTGCCTGCGTGTGGACTGCATATTTTAGTGGCGGGTCACTGGCAGCCTGAACTACACTGTCTCTTGGGTGGATTGCTGAGGACTGTGGACCCGAGGTTGACAGTGGCTGGTCTCGTTGTGATCTGTGACTTTTGTGGGAGCCTGTGGGCTCAGCACTGGCAGCAATTCTCAATCTGTATTGGCCTGACGAAATTGACCCACTCCACTCCATGTCTCTCTGAAACTCCGCCCCAACCAACCCACAAATTACCTGCAGTGAACCCATTCCCAGGCAGCCAGGCCCACCTTGTGCTTTTCCTGGGCCTTGAATTCAACAGCAAACAGTAGTTCTCTGCTTGTGTGGCCTGTGCATCTTTGGAGAGAATTTAGTGGCAGGCCACAAGCCACGCCTTGAGCTATAGTATTTCATAAACGGATCTCTGGTGTTTATGGGCCCAAGGCAGACAATAGATGGCCACAGATTCAGCACTGGAACAAAACCCAATTCTGCATTGGTCAGGTGAAATCTGCTCATTTTACTCCTGGATTTCCTTAGGTCCCCACCCCACCCAGCTCTCATACTCTCAAATTCTCTTCTAGCTGCAGAGACTTACAGGCAGCTTGCAGGCAGCCTCAGGCCTTGGGGTGCACTGGTCCTTTTGCTAAGCCACCCCAAGCATAGTACTGGCAGTAACCAAACCTCAGCTCACACAGCAGGGTCTCTCCCACTTGCCTCCAGATCCAGCACAGGCAGCAACCATTTGTGGATTGTTTGGTAGCTCCCACCAAATGCAGAACAATCAAACAATCAAAGGCAGCAGCTGACTTTGGCCTACTCAGCAGCATCTCCTAAGGAGCCCCAGAACCAACACACCTGGAGGTTGGCGTCAGACCACAACAGAGCACCATGTGACTAGCCCTCTAAACAGCACACTCAAAGTGTGGTCTCAACAGGTACAGCAGCCTGCAGGGGTGAATCGCATTTTGAGGCATCAGTCCCCACACAGCAACCCATACTCTGCGGGAATGGCCAGTATCTAAAGCCAGTCAGCCCAGAGTCAATCCTATCCACTGCTGTACTAACAGCAATCAAAACTTAACTACAACAGGAAAACACACCCAACATAAGAGCACCTTCATATATAAAGCAATTATTGACCAATATAAAGAGAAAAATTGACAATAATGCACTCATAGTAGGAGACTTTAATGCCCCATTGACACCAATAGACAGATCTTTCAGACAGAAAATCAACAAGGAAACAGAAGCCTTAAATGACAGACTGGGCCAGATGGATTTAACTGATATTTTCAAAGCATTTCACTCCAAAGCAACAGAAAACACATTCTTCTCAAGTTCAGATGAAATATTTTCTAGAAGAGACCACATGTTAGGCCACAAAACAAGTCTCAGTACATGTAAGAAGATTGAAATCATATCAAATATCTTTTCTGACCACAAAGGTACGAAACTAGAAATCAACTACAAAAAAAAAAAAAAAACTAGAAAATACACAAACACATGGAGGCTAAATAACATTCTACTAAACGTGAATGAGTTAACAATGAAATCAAGAAAGAAATCAAAAGATGCCTAGAGATCAATGAAAATGAAAACACAATTACTCAAAATCTATGGGACACAGCAAAGAAAGTTCTAAAAAAATTATAGTGATACAGGCCTGCCTCAAGATACAAGAAAAATCTCAAATAAACAATCTAAACTTACACTTAAAAGAACTAGAAAAAAACAGCAAACAAATCCCAAAGAGAGTAGAAAGAAGGAAATAATGAAGATCAGAGCAGAAATAAACTAAATAGCATTTAGAAAAACAATGCAAAATATCAATGAAACCAAGAGCTGGTACATTGAAAGGATAAACAAAATTAATAAACCTTGAACCAGATTCATCATGGAAAAAAAAGAGAGAGGATTCAATAAAATAAAATTAAAATTAAATTAAATAAAATAATTTAATTTAATTTAATTTAAATTAAATTAAATTAAATAATAAAATAAAATAAAATAAAATAAATCAGAAAAAAGGAGAAGTAACTGCAGACTCCACAGAAACACAAAGGGTTATAAGAAAATACTATGAGTAATTATATGCCAACAAACTGGACAATCTGGGAGAAATGGATACATTCCTTGTAACATACCATCTCCCAAGACTGAGTCAAGTAGAAATGGAAAAACTGAACTGATCGATTACCACCAACAAAATTGAATCAGTAATCAAAAAACTTCCAAAAAAACACAGTTCCTGGACCATATGACTTCATAGGTGAATTTAACCAAACGTTCAAAGAATTAACACCTATTCTTCTCAATCAATTCCAAAAATTTCAAGAGGAGAGGCCTCCTAACTTCTTTTATAAGGCCATCGTTACCCTGATTCCAAAACCAGACAAAGACATTACAAAAAAATGAAAACTATAGGCTGATATCCCTCATGACCATCAATGCAAAAATCCTCAACAAAATATGAGCAAACCAAATTCAGTAGTACACTGAAAATATCATACACCATGATCAAGTTGGTTTTATTCCTGGGATGCAAGTTTTGTTTAATATCTGTAAATCAATTAATGTGATACACCACATTAACAAATTGAAAGATAAAAAATCATATGATCATATCAATAGATGCAGAAAAATCATTCAACAAAATCCAGCATCCATTTACGATAACAACTGTCAGCAAAGTAGGAATAGAAGGAGCATACCTCAACATACTAAAGTCCACATATGACAAACCTGCAGCTAATATCATATACAATAGGGGAAGGCTAAAAGTATTTTTCTTAATATCAGAAACAAGACAAAGATGCTCTATTCAACATAATATTGGATGTCCTAGCTACAGCAATTAGACAGGAAGGAGAAATAAAAGTCATCCAAATTGGTAAAGAAGAAAGTAAAACTGTCATTATTTGCAGTTGACATGATACTACATATAGAAAACCCCAAAGATTCCACCAAAAAACTGTTTGAACTGATCAGTAAATTCAGTAATACAACAGGATGCAAAATTAATATTCAGAAGTTGGTTACATTTTTATATACCAATGATGAACTATCATAAAGAGAAATTAAGAAAACAATCTCATTCACAATTGCAACAAAAAACAATAAAACGCCTAGGAATAAAATTAACCAAGGAGGTAAAAAAACTGTTCTCATAAAATTATGTCATTGAAAAAAGAAATTAAAGAAGATACAAATAAATGGAAGCATATACCATGCTTGTGGATAGGAAGAATCAACATCGTTAAAATGGCCATACTACCCAAAGCAATCTATAGATTCAATACAATCCCTATCAAAATAGCAATGACATTTTTCAGAGAACTAGAACAAATAATCCTAAAATTTATATAGAACTATAAAATATCCTAAAGAGCCACAGCAATCTTGAAAAAGAAGAACAAAGTTGGAGGTATCACACTATCAAACTATACTACAAGGCTATAGTCATCAAAACAGCATGGTACTGGCATAAAGACAGATACATAGATCAATGGAACAGAAGAGAGAGCCCATAAATAAATCCACGCCTATATGATCATTTAATCTATGACAAGAAAGCAAAAATATATAATGGGTAAAGATGGTCTCTTTAACAAATGGTGTTGGTAAAACTTGACAGATACATTAAAAAAAATGAAACTGGACCAACTTCTTACACCATATACAAGAATAAGCTCCAAATGAATTAAAGACTTAAATGTAACCTACTAAATAGGAGAAGATATATGCCTAAGATCTATCAGACAAGGGGTTAGTATCAAAAATTTATAAAGAATTCAAACAGCTCAACAGCAAAAAAAAAAAAAAAATTAATCAAAAACCTGAATAGGTATTTCTCCAAAGAGCACATAGAGATGGCCAATAGACATGTGAAAAGATGCTCACGGTCACTAATCATCAGAGAAATGCAAATTAAAACCACAATGAGATACCACCACATACTTGTCAGAATGGCTATCATCAACAAATCGAAAAACAATTATTTGCGGGGATATGGAGAAAAGGGAACCTGTGTATACTATTCATGGAATTACAAACTGGTATAGCCAACACGGAACAGTATAAAGTCTCCTCAAAAAAATTAAAAGTCGAACTACCTTATGACCCAGCAATTGCACTTCTGGGTATTTATCCAAAAAAAACCAAAATGCTAGTTCATAAAGATCTATGTACGCCTGTGTTCATGGAAGCCTTATACACAATAGCTAAGACATGGAAGCAACCTTAATGCCCATCAGTAGACTATTGTATATAAAGAAGTTATGGCACGTATATACAATGGAATATTACTCAGCCATAAAAAATGAAATCTTGCCACTTGCAATGACCTGGAGAGCATTATGCTGAGCAAATAAGTCAGACAGAGAATGATAAACACCATATGATTTCCCTTATAGGTGGAATCTGAGGAACAAAAGAAATGAACAAACTAAATGAACACAGACTCACAGATACAGAGAACAAACTTATTATTACCAGAGGGGAGGGTGGGGTAGGGGGCGGGCCTGGGTAAAGAAGGCAAAATGATGGAGAAGTGCAAATTAGTAGTTACAAAACGGGGGTGTAGAGCACAGCACAGGGAATACAGTCGCTATTGTTGTGATGGCTGTGTGCAGAGACAGACGAGTGATGGAATAATCGGGGACTACATCATAAATCATATAAATGTCTGACCATTGTGCTGTATACCTGAAACTAAAAAAAAAAAAAAGAATTGAAAAAAGAAAGCTAGAACCCATTAAGGTTCTCGTGGTCCGGGGCTACCTGTTAACACAATGACTTCCCATAGGTCACCTGCAGCCAGGTGAGCCCAGGGTGGCTCTCCTCCACAGGCAACACGTAGCCACCTTCATTCCCACTGAAAGCCACTGCTCCTTCTCTCTGCTTTAGAGTCACAAGAGTGACTAGTCCCAACACTGCTGCTTACCAGTCATGTGATCCTGAGCCTCAGTCTTCTCGACTGGAAGGACAAGGATGAGAACATCTAGCAGACGAAATGAGTGAGGAGGTGACCACGGCCAGCATCATCACCGGTATGTGGACACCTTCGGGGATGTGCCTCCTCTTCCCCCTCCCTCCACCCTTCCTGCCAGCTTTCGTTATCTTTACTCAGCTGTGTTCATCCGCTTTGGTGGAATCAGACATTTTAGCCATTATGTCAATAAGAAAGTTGGTGGGTGAGCTGGCAGGTCACACACACTGTGGCATCTTTATTGTCCACATTTTTTTTCTTAGATTATTTAGCCATGTCTTGTGCAGCCGACATAAAACTGAGAGATGAATGGTTAATATTTCCCATACTGCATTATATTGTGTGGCATCTTAATAGACACCCCAATAGAAAACAGGGCAAGAATTCTGTGGTTAAATAAATTTAGTAAATGCTATATTAATCCAAGATAAAGAGACTTCTTTCCCGTAGGAATTTTCAGAAATGTACTAAGCTAAAATGCACTGTGAATCACCAAGATGGGGCTATAGGTCCACAGAAAATAGCTTTAAAAACACTGGGTTAAATATTGCTATTGCATCCCTCGAAAAAGTGAACTATAGAATTACCTTATGACCCAGCAATCCCTCTTCTAGATATGCCCCCAAAAGAATTGAAATCAACGACTTGAACAGATATTTGTACACCCACGTGCAGAGCAGCAATAATTATTCGCGATAGCCAAAAGGTGGAAGTAACTCGTGTCAACTGATAGATGAATGGATAAACAAAATACGCTGCATTCATACCATGGACTATTATTGTCTTAAAAAGAAATGAAATTCTGACACATGCTACAGCAAGGATGAATCTTGAATACATTATGCTAAGTAAAGTAAGCCAGCCACAGAAGGACGAAGACTGTGTAACTCCACTCTATAAAGTCCCTGGAATAGTCAGATTCATAGAGACAGAAAACAGAAAGTTGTCTGCCTGAGGCTGGAGGAGGGAGGACACGGGGTTATCATTTAAAGGGGACGGAGTTTCAGTTTGGGATGACGAGGAAGAGTTGTGGAAATGGACAGTGGTGACGGCTACAAAACAGTGGGAATGTACTCAGTGCCACTGAATTACACATTTTAAAACGGTTAAAAAATTAGCTTTTACGTTCTGCATATTTTCCCACCATAAAAATAGATAAATACACCAAAATATAGCTATTGCATATGGATATTTTAGGGAATTACACGAGAAATATTATGGCTTGGATGACTGAGTATCGGAAATTCTATTTCACATTCCTTTTTCCAACAAAGGAGGCAGAATGCAAACCCTGCCTTCCTCAGAAAAACAAACAAACAAACAAAAACAGAAAAATGTACAACCAGCTGAGCAAACGAGGGTGTGAGACGGAATGCTTAGGGTGGTGACAGAGAGCCCAGGGACTGTACCCTGTCCACAGGCCGTGGTCATTATTGCTTTTCCCTGGATAATCCCAGCCCTTTAATTTCTGTGTACATAATGGATTGCACTTTCTGCCTTCTCTTGAGTTGCATGTGGTCATGTGACCTGCAGCAAAGCACGTGTCCCTTTCAGATGGAAGCTTTAAGAACCCGTGTGTAATTCGCCGTGTTTCCTTGCTCCCATCTGAACAACGATGAAAGAAACAGAGCCACGGCCTCCTCTGGCCAGGATGTCCCAACGAAAGTCGTGTGCACAGAGGATGCCCATGGATTGCAGCAGGCACGGAGTGTGAGCAAGAAACAAACCCTTGTTGTTTCTCCGTCTGAGGACTTTGGGTTATTGGTCACGGCAGCCTGACCCAACTGACCTCTTACTGAAGCTGGATCTGCTCCCCAGAATTTGCAAAACCTCCCCATAGAAGATGTTGTCAAAGAAGAGATTAGGCTTTTAGCATTTGGGATGCAAAGTTTGAAAACTCTGTGATGACTCATAGGACGTCAGGGGTGAGAGGGATTTAGGATGTAATTAGGGAGGAGGCAAGAGAATTAACATGTGAATCAAGCCACAAACAGAGACTGCGCTATGCTGATCGGCCCTGCAGCCCGGCCAGGAGGACCCCTGCAGAACAAAGGGAGGTTTCTGCTGGGATTGCTAATAGCCACGCTCCACACCTGTGAAGGGGAAGCAGAAACCAAGAGGCATTCCCTGTGGCTAAAACCGTGAGGACCCTAAGGATGAAAGGCTGGGAACGGCCAGCAGGCCTTTCATTCTCCATATTCTTACCTTTTCATGCTAAATAGCCTTCCCCTTCCTCCCTGTGTGTCCCTATCAAAGGAGATGGGTAACGAAGTCTTTAAACGTAACTCACAGGAACTGAAGAATGCTGTATGAGCTGCATTCCCTGAACACTTGCTGCCCCCACCCCCACTCGCCATCTTTCCAAGCGCTGGGTCCCTCTCTCTCTGCCTCTGAGAGGAGACCACGCACACTCTGTCTGTGGAGTGTCACCCCTTTTTCTAACAAACTTTCCCTTGGACTCTGACTGTGGCATGTGTGTTGAATTCTTTCTTCACTCTCCGCCAAAGACCCCTTTTTCTTCTCTCGGTGTGGGGGTCGGTCTCCCCGTCACTTGGAAAATTCTGCCCTGTCCTGCATCAAAGGGACTAAACTAAATGCTAGTTCCTCAGTCTTGTTCCATGTGGCTAACCAGGGCCTCCCTGCTCCCAAAGTGACACCAGGGACAAAGCGGGACATCTAGGTCCCTGGAATCTTGTTCAGAAATCCCTCTTCTTGAGATATTTAGATAGACCCCAGGTGCTCCAAAGTCAGCCTCTCTACAGAAAATTGGCACCATCCCTATGGAGTCCTTTCATGACCTCCTAAAATGCTTAGGAATATTTTTTGTAGGCCACCCAGTGTGGCTGAGTGTTTCTAAATGACTGATGATGATGATGGTGATGGTGATGGTGATGGTGATGGTGATGGCGATGATGATAGTGATGATGATGATGATGGTGATAATGATAGTGATGATGACGATGACAATGATGGTGATGATGATGACAATGATGATGATGATGGTGATAATGATGGTAATGATAACAATGATGATAATGATGGTGATGATGTTGGTGACGATGTTGGTGATGATGATGATGATGATGGTGATGATGATGGTGATGATGATGGTGACGATGATGGCGATGATGATGATAGTGATGATGATGGTGATGGTGATGGTGATGATGAAGGCGATGATGATGGTGATGATGATGATGGTGATAATGATGGTGATGATGATGACGACAATGATGGTGATGATGACAATAATGATGATGATGGTGATAATGATGGTAATGATAACAATGATGATAATGATGGTGATGATGTTGGTGATGATGATAATGATGATGATGATGATGATAGTGATGATGATGGTGATGACAATGATGGCGATGATGATGGTGATGGTGATGGTGATGATGATAGTGATGATGATGGTGATGGTGATGGCGATGATGATGGTGATAATGACAATGATGATGATGATGATGATGATAGTGATGATGATGGTGATGATGGTGGTGATGTTGGTGATGATGATGGCGATAATGATAGTGATGATGGTGATGGTGATGGTGATGATGATGGTGATGACAATGATGGTGATGATGATGGTGATGGTGGTGATAATAA
The DNA here is from genome assembly GCA_004027375.1 of Macroglossus sobrinus. NCBI lineage: Eukaryota > Metazoa > Chordata > Mammalia > Chiroptera > Pteropodidae > Macroglossus > Macroglossus sobrinus. Next base: position 42,799 of record PVKZ01003983.1, read on the forward strand.
TGGAGGAGAAGAGGAAAAGCCTTAAACAAGGTTAGACTGTGACTACCTGGTGAATAAGCATCGTTTCATGCCCAGCACAGAGATGCATCTAGTAAATGTTATTGAAGGAACTGCAGAAAGTTTCTTAATAAAGGATTTGGAATAGGTTTATAATGCAGCCCGCTAACAGTGCTGGCTCCAGCTTAAAAGTAGTAACTGACATAATGGGTTACATCCATGAATCCGCCGAGGTAGGAAACCTGAAATATGAGGTTGAATCAAATAAAATTTCAATGTTCATCATTTCTGGCCCATATAAAAGACAGTTTGTACAGTTCAACCTAATAGTGGTTGAACTGTAAAAACTCTGCCCACTTGCTGACTCAGCCGACACTCAGCAGCGGCGTCCAGGGGCTGCGCTGAGCGGTGGGCCACGGGGGGAGGGAATGAACCCGTGGCCCAGCTCCAGCATCCATGTGAGTCCTGTGGGTTCTGTCTGCGGTTCTCTATCCTCCTCAGGTCGCTGGACATGAAAAGCAGCCCCTTCTTTCCAGAAAGTCTGGGGATCCTGCCATTGGGGGACTCCAGGAAATTCGTAACAAAGAAAAAACACACTGTTTAGCTACCAAAAAAGCGAGCGGCACGAGAGGAACAGTTAGGAAAGCAGACTTGTTCACAGCTCACGGTACACGGTGCGGACGAACTACTGTACAAAGAGTCGCTCAGTGAACCCTCTGCAACCCTGTGAAGCAGGTCCCTCCATTGCCACCAACCCATTGTACAGGTGAAGAAGCCGAGGCACAGAGAGATTAAACCATAGCAAAGCGAGGATCTGGGGTGTGAGCGGAGACAGCCTCGCTCTGAAACGCAAGCTCCTTGCTCCTAGGATTTAGAAAGAACCATTTCCAATACCGGGGGGTGGGATACGCAGCCTGCCCAGGAAAAAAAAAATCTAAATCAAAGAAACTTTTCTTCAAGCCCCCAAAATATCGCATGGCCATCTCATTGACTCCCTCTGCAAGATGAGCAGGTAGTTAATATATATTAAATATATTTTGGGTGCAGCCTGTATATATTTACCAGTTGGAATGTGTCTCTTTGACCATCTCGTGAGGTACTGAGTGCTAAGAAGGCCCCCTTTGCCATTTGTAATGCTGCTTTCTCACCATCGTTAACAGCCGTTTATTTCCCCTTCTCCTTCCTCTCGTTCCACAGGAATTTAATAACAGCATTTGACCCTCCTAATTGCGTCTCATTTTCCAGGCAATCTGTCAGGGGCATTGTTTGTCATCCCATCACGGGAGAAAGCCAGGAGGTTATTGTAGCAGTTCATCTCGCAGCACAGGGCGGTTGGTTTATGATCTGAGACAAAACGGTCCAGCTCATCCTCGGGAGCAGAGGATGGCGAGGCATTTTCCCCTCCGCATTTTAAAGAGAGATTGTTTTCTCTCTTCCCTCCCTCAACATCTCCACGTGAAAGTGGCTTCTATCATCGTCATCTACTTCTTGACTCCCAAACCTCTCCTCCTCCTCTTCTTCCCTTTCTTAGGAATTTGCATTCCTAGGGTGGTGGTGACTAGTTCATATTCCTGCAATCGCACTGCTGGTGTGGTCTGGAGCCCTGGATTAAAGCTCGCAGTCCTGTCAGCTTTTCCGTGTCCTGTCCCGAATCCTGAACTCTGGCTGTAACAGTTCTGAGATCAGGGCCGGGGTCTCGTCTCTGCCCATCCCCAAGCACCCAGCACACTACTACTACCTCACCCTAGAGGCAGGCCAGGGGGTCGCTCAGTTATGGGTCTGCTCCCCACCTCGGGCTGCCCTGGGTCTCGGTGCACCCTGTCGTCACAGGGAGTAATGGCACAGTCCCTACCCACCCAGCAAAGCCTCCTACTCCGCTGTGAAATGGTCATCCTTACTGGGCGGGCCTCACCTCCCTCAGTGACACCTCACCTCTGCACCTGGCTCGCTGGGATTCTTGCTCCCTGCTTCTCCTTCTGTTTCCATCCTCGTGGGACGTTCTCCACAAAGCAGCCACTGTGGTCCATTTTTCCTTTGTTTGTTTGTTTGCTTGTTTGAACAGCTTTGTGGAGATAAAATTCACTCGCGATACCCCTTAACCACCTGAGCGTGCAATTCAGTGGTCTTCAGTGCATTCCCAGAGCTGCACAACCACCTCCACGATCAATTTTGGAATACTTTCATCACCCCAAAAAGAAACCCTGCACCCCTTGGACACCAGCCCCTTCTCTCCTTCCCCCAAGGCCCTGCCAACCGTGAATCTGCTTTCTTCCTCCGAATCTGCCTGTTCTGAACACGTTCTATCAGTGGGATCACACAACCTGTGGCCTTCACTAGCTGGCTTCTTTCACTCAGCATAACGTCTCCAAGGTTTATCCACGTTGTCGCATGGACCAGTTCCCCATTAATTTTCATTGCCAGTGAACACTCGATTATATGGGCATACCGCCCTGTATTTCTTTACTCAGCCGTTGATGGTCGTGGGGGTCATTACCGTTTTTTGGACTATTGTGAACAAAGCTGCTGTGAGCATGAGTGTACACGTTTCTGTGTGGGCATCCGTTCTCTCGAGCATAAACCTAGGAGTGCAACTGTTGGCAATTCAGCCTTTTGAGGAGGCCCCGGACTCTTGTCTGCAGTAGCTGCGCATTTTACATCCACGCCGATCTCTCCACCCCGTCGCCAGCACTTGTCGTTACCCGTCTTTTGCGTGATCGCCATCCCCGTGGGTGTGGACCAGTCGGTCGCTCATGGTGGTTTCGAGCTGTATTTCCTTTTGCAGGTCGATGACCTTGAACGTCGTTTCATGCCTAGCATTGTTAGTCGTTAGGAAAATGCAACGTGCATTAGCCACTTGCAGATCTTCTTTGGAGAAATGTCTATTCGAATCTTTGGCCCATTTTTCACGAGGTATTTATCGTTTTATTATTGAATTGCTAGAGTTCTTTATATAGTCAAGATGTAAATCTCTTGTCAGGTATATGATGTGCAAATCTTTTTTCCCATTCTGTCTTTTATATCTTTTGTCTTTTATGTCTTTTTTTGTTTGTCACTCCCTGGCGTTCCTTTTCCCTAGCTAAGGCCCTTGCAAGAACTCAGACTTGATGCGCACCCATCCGGTCTGCCCCCTCCCCTCGGTCTGATGTTACCCCTTACTCCTCAGCTCACTCCGCTCCAACACATGGGCCTCCTGGACGGTCCTCCTGCCTCTGGGCCTTTGCACCTGCTGGCCCCTCTTCCCCCAGATATCAGCATGGCTCCCCTTGTCTCCTCCATATCTTTGTTCAAAGGACCATGTCTCAGAGAAGCTGTCCCTGCTCCCCCTGCTTTTCCTTGGCAACCACTCCCCACCCTGGAGCTCCTCATCTGCAACTTCGCCTTGTGTTTCTCTACAGGGCTCATCACCACCACGCACTACTTATTATACTCACTATCAATCCTCTTCCTGTCTCCTCCACTTAATCATACTGACTATCTATCCACTTCCTGTCTCCCCCACTTATCATACTCACTATCAATCCACTTCCTGTCTCCCCCACTTATCATACTATCAATCCACTTCATGTCTCCCCCACTTATCATACTTGCTATCGATTCACTTCCTGTCTCCCCCACTTATAATACCCACTATCGATTCACTTCCTGTCTCCCCACTTATAATACCCACTATCGACCCACTTCCTGTCTCCCCCATTTATTATACTCATTATCCACTTCCTGTCTCCTCCACTTATCATACCCACTATCTATCCACTTCCTGTCTCCCCCACTTACTATACTCATTATCCACTTCCTGTCTCCCCCACTTATCATACTGACTATCGATCCACTTCCTGTCTCCCCCGACTGGGCTTTAACCCTACAAAGTAGGACTCTTAACTGCTTCATGAGCTGTATTCTCATCCCCTACAATAGGCTCCTAGGATCTGAATAATTGTGCTCCTGGTAACCTGCAAGGAAATAAAATTCCAACATTCAAAACATATTTTAAATCCAGTTGAGGAGGATGTTTATTAAAGTAAATGTATGTGTTTATATATTTTATTATATAGGCTTAGAAAAAAGTTCTTTCGCACCTGTCCCTTTTCTGTTTTCTAGTAGATGTGTCTGTTTTATTTTCCACGGAGTGCTCATGAACCGCTCCAAAGGGGCAAATATAACAATTCAAAATAGTGGCGAAGGAAGGAAACGAACCTATAAGACAGAAAAGGAATATTAATTTTCCCTCACACAATGGAAGGAAATGATGATGTTTCACTCCTGGCCAATCCGGAAAACCAGGTATAAGAGTCAACAGAAGTGGTTTTCTGCCTCGTGCTTCAGAAGCACCTCTGTGTGTTTGTTCACTGAACTGATAATGGCGTTTTTCTTTCCATAATTTGGAAACTAAACCAATAAAGCAATTTTATCCTCTCAATTTACTTATCTTATTTCCTGCCATCATTTATAAGGCACCCAGCAACTGGATTAATTCTGTAATTTTGTGGTGGATAGACAGCTGCAATCATTTGACTAGGGAAATTAGCCATTTCCTTCTGCTATGTATAAATAAATAACCATCAAGCTGCCCATGAGCCCAAATCTCTCCTCACCATGCCTTGATCTGTCTTGATGGTATTTGCCCAGATTCTCTCTCTTTACAACAGAACCTCAGATCCCATCATCCACCTCCTCTCTTCCAAAGGCTGAGAGAAATCTTTCAAGTGACCAAGTCCATGGTGACGACCTGGCCTAAGACGTCATCATTTCTTGCTGGATTATCAGCTTTCTGATTGGTCTTCCTGACTTGTCCTGAGTAGAAGTGAGGAAGAAAAACTCTACTCCCCACAAAGCAGCCAGGAAGTCCAAGTCGTATCCTGTCCCTCCTCTTCCCCCACACGCTCCACAGTTTCTGTGTCATCTAGAGAAAAAGCCATCGTCCTTACAGCGGCCACCCTAGCCCCTTGCATTCAGCCCTTCTGGTCTGGCTGTCCCTGCGGTGTGCCTGGCAAGGGCCATTGCACTTGCTGTCCCTTTGCTGCCCCTTTGCCTGGAACATTCTTCTTCCAGATATCTGTCTGACTCTCTCCCACACTTCCTTCATTCATATGACCCCTTCTCCGGTGAGGACTTCTCTGATCCTCCTATTAAAAATTATAATATCTCCCCTAACCCTAACACCCCTACCTAACTTATTAGATATTCTGCTTAAGTAATGCATCATCTGCGTCCTCCTTTCCACTGGCTCGTAAGGTAAAGGAGGGCAGGACTTTTCATCTACGGTGTTCACTGCTGTTTTCCTGCATAGTCAGCATTTGTTGAGTGAGTGAATCACCTGAATGCACGCATGCTGCCTGCTTACACGGGTGACAGCCACGACGGCTCCCGAGTCCCTCTTTGGCACAGCGGAAGAGGCCGTATTCGCATTTCCCTTGGGTCTCTCTCTACCTAGGAGTGGGATCGTTGGGTCCATATGGCAAGTCTATGTCCAAACTTTGAGGACCTTCTAGAATGTTTCCCAATGCGGCTGCACCGTTTTATTTTTCCACCAGTGATCCACGAGGGCCCCAGGCTTCCTGCGTCCTTGCCAGTATCGGTTGCCATCTGTCTTTTGGATCACGGCCCGGTGGGTGTAAAGTCACAGCTCGCCGTGACTTTGGATCGGCAGTTCCCCACGGGTAGCATCTTCCAGGCGGACATCAAAGAGACATAAGGACATAATCAGAACAGCCTCTAGGAACCTGGGCTCGCCTCCAGTTGCCTCTGAGCCACAGGAAAGCATGAGGCAAAGTCGACTGTGGAGAGGCCAGGATGTCGCCCCCGATGCTCGTCCCCGGAATCGTCAGAAAACACCAGCGGGAAGAAAAGGAGACCTAACGGGGGTGACACTGTTTCCAGGCTTCACCTTTAGGCGCTGATTATGTTGAACATACAGGTGCATATGAGGGTCTTCTGGGGAACCACTCCTATTTGAATGATGAGCAAGATGACAGTTTTAAGGGCGACACCGGGCCTCCAAAATAATTTGAAAATCTCTAAGTCGGTGAAAGTCCAGTTTGAGAGTTGCATCTTGGCCTTGCCAAGCTCGTCATCTTCTAGAATTTACCTTCGATGAGTATTGAGGGGCTGATAGATACTGGGCTTCAAAATTTAGAGGTCCAGGGACTAGAAGGGAACAGTTTGGATTAATCTCTCTGTGGTGTCTGGTGCCGGAGAGCATCGCGACCCTCCCCTGCCCAGCAGGGGTCTAACTATTGATGAGAACCACTAGGATTACCTTTTAACCCCTGTTGACTAAAGAAAACTTTGCCTTCGCCTTCCTGGCTGATGGGTGGTACTATGTCCCTCAGCTCCACAGGTGTCAGACCTTGGGGAAGGACCCTCCAGCCCAGAGTGGTAAAGAAGCCCAAACGGAGAGCTGCCCGAATGAACAGCTGCCACCACCACAGTAGCTGGCAGATGCTCCCCATCTGTCCCTCAGCCTCCCCTGCCACCCTCTCTCTGCAAGAGGACGGGAACGGAGAAAGGAGAATGGACCACAAGAATGGTAACGAGTACTGCAGGTTGTACTTGACGCTTATCCAATGCATCGGTACAACCTGCTAAGGGTCCGTGAGCCAGACCCATGTGACAAGGCTCCTGTACCCTCAGAACCACGACTGCCTGTCTGTCCCCTCATGTTCCTCGTCATTACACCCTGCTGTGTTTTTATTTCGCCGTGGCTGGGTGGCCGTCCTCTCTCCATAGGGAGCTTGGAAACTCTTCAGGGTTTTTGTATCTTTCAGACATGCTGCCTGTCATTCTCTGTTTTTTCCTTCAGCGTGCCCACCAGGCCCAGCGCCGGCTTCTGGTGGGTGTCTAACAGGCCTGGCCACCAGCACGGTCCCCCCGCCCCCACCTGCGCATCCCCCACCCCCTCAGCGTCTCCCGGGACACGGCACGTCGTAGAAATGATCAGGAAGGTATGTATGTGGAGTCAGGAGCAGCATCTCTTCAAATGGCGCGCATAAACAACCGGGAGCTGAGGCAGGGGGCCCCTCCAGGACGGGCGAGCTGTGGCCCAGTTTCTGCTAAGCTCGGGCGCTCGGCTGGTTTCCACGTGGCTGTTTTCCATGCCCCCCCTAAGCATCCCTCCACTTCCAGACAGCAAGACAGTGAGCCCCATCTTCTTGCCTTTAGAGAATATGAGATTCACAGAGGCCGCTTTATTAGCTTAATCTCAAAAGACAACCCAGCGCTGAGGCTGGCACAGATGTTTAGCCTCCTGCTTCAGGCCTAGCCCCTTGAGCCACACTAATTTTTAAAGATTTAAAACAAGCAAACAAACAAACAGCTCTATCATCTCTTTCCAAAGTCTAACTTGGTACTCAACAATAATTTAAAAAAAAAAAATCAACATGGACAAAGGACTTGAATAGATGTTTTTTCCAAAGATGATATACAAATGGCCGATAAGCACATGGAAAGATGCTCCATGTCACAAATAATTAGAGAAATGCAAATCAAAGCCGCAGTGAGACTCCACCTCACCCGTTAGAATGGATATTATTTTGAAAACCACAACATAACAAGCGTTGGGGAGGATATGAAGGAATTGGAACATTCATGCAGTGTTGGTGGGAATGCAAAATGGTATACCCACTACGGAAAACAGTATGGGGTTTCCTTAAAAGATTTAAAAAATAAACAGACTTACCTTGTTTTCCAGCTTGTGATCCAGGCACATACCCCAAAGAATTGATAGCTGGGTCTGGAAAAGATATTTGTAAGTCAATGTTTATAGCAGCAGTGTTCACAACGGCTCAGGTGTAGAAGCAGCCCGATGGACAAGCGAATGGACAAGCGAAATGAATGGACAAGCGAAATGTGCTACAGTCATCAATGTAATATCATTCTGCCTTAAAGAAATAAATTCTGCAATATCTACAACATGGGTGAACCCTGAGGGCATTCATTAAGCTAAGTGAAATAAGCCGGTCACGAGAAGCAAATGCTGTATGATTCCGCTCCTACGAGGTACTGAGAGTCATTGAAATCATAAAGACAGAAAGTAAGTGGTGGTTTCCTGGGGCCTGAGGGAGGGGAATATGGACAGTCAGTATTTAACAGAACTCGAGTGTCCAACAGATAGAGTTTTTCAAGATAAAAACAGTTACAGGAACGGACGATGGTGAAGACACGGAAGTGTTTAAAACCACTGAACTAACGGCACTCTTAAAATGATTAAAGATGGTACATTTTTATCTGTGTGTTTTACCACAATGAAAAGAAGCGCAAGAGAAAGGCTAATTTGGTGTTTCAAATCTGCATCTTTCCCTGATCACACTGCGTCAGCCCCTTACCTCACCTCAGGGCCGGCAGCCTGTTCTTGAGACCCAATGGAGGGAACTCAGTAAACACGACAAACACACAGAAGCTGCCGGAGACGTGCGGGAGCAGGAGTCCTGAGCGAATTTACAGATCACCGGTGACAGGTGAGCACAGCGCCCCGTGCGCCGTGCCTGGACCCTCGGAGGCTCGAGGGAAGCAGCTGTCTCTATTTCTCCTTCAATTTTATTCTCCCACTTCTTTCCCAGCTTTTGCTTCATGGGGAATAATTAACTTGCAGCTGGGTCCTTGAATTGACCACCTGCCAGGCCATCCACATTGTTAACCTTTGGGCCAGGTATAGTATTGCCGAGAGCATGTTTTAAACGGATATTCACCCCGGGTCTGAGCAGAGGCTGGTGGCGGTCGCCACGGAGCTGACCGTGCTGGTGGATTCCAGAGGCCAGCCGAGAACCACCGTGTTTCACGTTCAGCCAAATCCCTCCGCAGAAAGAGTTGCAGGCCCCTCGCCTTGGCCAATCCTGCCCCTCTTCGGTGTCCCTGTGTCCCCAAGTCCAGAGCAGGACATCTATGCACAGGAGCGGATGTCAGCCACAGCCTGTCTGAAGGAGCGATTTCCCCAGTGCAAGTTCACGTTACGAAGTCACACCTCATCCCACAGCCAATTCAGGGCCCCGTGACTCAGACAGATGGACTGCACCCTGCTTCCGACTGTGACCTCAGCTCACACGCTATGCAAAAAAGGACAGCGTTGCTCATTTGTGTCCCTTCTCTGGGGAGATCTTAAGGCAAGAGGCATTGCCAACCACAGTTCTGTCTTTTGAGCACCCGTTGCATAAGCATGGTCGACAGAGAGTCTTGCTGGGTTTAAGCTGCTCGCTGAGGCCTTGGCCCCGTGACGGGCCAGCACTGTTCAGAACCCACCAAGCATCCCCACACAGGCCATGTGAGGCCTCAGAGGAAACTTGCATGTAGCCCAACTGTTGGGAGCCATCTTTGCTGAGTGCCCTGCAGAAAAGGTTAAAGCTGCTTGCAAAGCAAGAAGTTTGCAGGGTTGGTAGACTTTGTGGTCTGCAGGTGCAGGGAGGAGGGAGTTCTGATTAAGACTCAAGGCAAAGAATTGAACAGTCTTTGACCTAAGGAGCAAAGATGTTTTGAGAACACTTGGTCTCCTGTGTGAATGTTAGCAATTGTATTGCAAATCTGTGGGTTTTGCTGCTCATGCTCTTCCAAGGGTATAAATATGCTGTGCTAAATAAACTCGGGGAGACAGTATTTACTGTTAGCCCTCCCAACTCTATCTTTTGTCTCTGTCTTTTTTCTTAGCCTCACTCCCCCTCTCAGGAACTGTTCGATCTTAGCCGGTGGGCTCCGGCACCCAACATGTCTCAGTAAGAACGCATTCTCAGGTCTGCAAGCTCTAATTCTCTAGTCCTCTCTATCCGCTTAGCCTGCCAGTGCATCGCCTGTTTTCGTTCGGCCAGGAGAGCAGTTTGTTCTTCATGCTGGTTCTCTCCATGACACGATAAGCTCGGCAAGCACGTATAAGAAACAGCCATTGGGGCCCACTGTGGCTTCTTGCCGGTTGGAAGGTTTGAGACCACAGTGTGGATGGTTTTACTGCATCTGAATTTGCACTGTGTGCTCTAAAAGAAGTGAAATTCTTTTAGATAAATGTGCAAAAGTAATTCAATGAAGGAAAGATGGTTTTAAAAAAATGGCACTGGAATAAATGGATTTCTACAGGTCAAAAGAAAATGACCCCAGCTTCACAGCTTTTACAAAAATTAACTCAGAATGGACCACGGATTTAAAAGTAAGATGTAAAGCTGTAAAACTTTTAGAGAATAAGACTAGAAAACTTTCACAACCTAGGAAAAGAGTTTTAGACGTGACGTTAAAAATATAATGCATTAAATGATAAATCGATAAGCGGAACTTTGTTAAAATTAAACATCTTTAGTCTATGAAAAAGGATAAAAGGACAAGCTAAATTCTGGGAGAAAAATACTGCAAACCACATATCTGAAAAAGGACCCATATTTAGAATACATAAAAAAAACTCTCAACACTCAACAGTTAAAAAAATAAAACAATCCAATTAGAAAATAGGCAAAATACATGAAGAGATATTTCACCAAAGAGACTATACGGGTGGCAAATAAGCACATGACACAATGTTCGATCTCATTAGTCATCGGAGAAATGGAAATTAAGACCATGATAGAATATTATCACACACCCACCAGAACAGCCAAAAGGAAAGAACAGTGACAACACCAAATGCGGGCCTGGCTATGGAGAAATTGGATCTCTCACACACTATAAGCAGAAATATAAAATGGTGCAGCCATTCTGGAAAACACTTTGTCAGTTTATTAAAACAAAAACAAAAAACAAAAAACAAACAAAAAACAAACAAAAATAGTTAACATCCGCTACCTACACAACCCAGGAGTAGCACCCCTGGGCATTTATCCCAAAAGCCTGTCCTTGAATGTTCACAGCAGTCTTATTTGTAATAACCAACTACGGAAGCAACCAACATGTCCCACACACAGTAGGTGGACAGCTCAACAAGCTGTGGCACCTCCACAGCAACCAGAGTGAAACACGGATACGTGTAACAGCTTGGATGGATCTCCAAGCCTTGATGCTGAGTTGGAAAAAAAAAATTGCAAGAGGCAAAAGGTCACTTGCTGTATGACTGTATTTGGCTACTTGAAAGGACAAAATGACGGCGGTGGAGAACAGACCCTCATTTGCAGGGCTCAGCAACGGGGGAGGGCTTCTGGGGGATGGGGCCACAAAAGGATGATGTGAGGGAGAACTGTGTGGCTGGGACAATTCTGCGTCTTGCTCGTGGTTCCGGTTGCAGGGATCTACACACGTGACACAGTGACACAGAACGGCGCTCATGCCTTGCACAAATGTCAGTGTCCTGGTCTCAGTAGGAAACTATAGTGACAGAAAGGCCCCCGCTGGGGGAACTGGGGGATGGGGACGGGGCACTTCTCTGCAGCTTCCTGTGGATCTATACTTATTTAAAAATAAAAACGTAAAAACAACCCGAAACCTTCATATTTGGTTAATCTGGAAGCGTGAGGGGCCTGGGGGGAAAGGGCAGGAATGTACGGGGAACACGTTAGTGGAGGTTGGAGTGGTCAGGGTAGGAACTCTTCTGCTCGGCCTCACGCAAAGTCTGAAGACACGGTCGGCCCCATTAAAGAGGGACAGAGCGTAGAGCTCTGATTGATGGTGCTCATAAGTCCAGCTCTTACTTTAATAGCCGGGCGCTGCAGGCTTGCAGTGGTGGAGCTGGTGTAGACCTCCCCGACCCGGCAGGGAGAGCTGTGTCCTGGGCAGGTCTGTGGGCTGCCTGGGGAGGTTGTGGCACTCCAATCCACAAGGGCACCAAACATCACTGGAGATGGATCTCTGGAAAGAAGGGGAATGAAGAAGATCGGACTTACCAGAATTCTTTGCAAAAGGAGGAGCGTGCATGGTTGGAAGGAATTCTTGGGTCAGCGCTGAGGGGGCAGGGAGGTGGGTGTGAGATGCAGGCCTGGGTCCCTTCATCTGTAGGGTTTCCTTTTATGGATTTGGGACTGTTTGGAACCAGGGCAGCATCCTTTCCTCAAGGGAAGCTCAAGGCCACAGCAAGTGACCCTCCCCTTCCTCCCTCTCCGGACGCTGCACTGAGCACCCCCAAACAGACCGGCTCAGCAGAGATCCCTGATGAAGCCCCACACTGCCCTCAGGGGGACGAGGCAGGCTCGGGAGGGGCCCCGTGTGTCCGGACCCATCTCTGCATTGTCCACGGGGCAGGAATGGGTTTGTGACAATGACAAGGGGAAAGCAGCAGACAAGTAAAGCCCAGAGACAGGCTTCTGAGCCACTGTTGTTTCTAAGACTCGCACTTGTCATCTGTTATCTTTCCCTTAAATACCTGTACTTTTGTGTGTTGTTTGGGCAACTTCGGCTATGTAAATAAGGTCCAGTGTAAGTGACCTCTTGTGGCTGCTGTGACACGTGATCATAAATGCAGTGATCTAAAGCAACTCGAATTTTCCATCTTACAGTTCTAGAGGTCGGAAGGCCTGGAATCTAAGGCCGTTCTGTCTTCTGCGAAGGACGAGGTCACGTGAGTCTCCTCTCATGTCCCATCCCGGGCTTGGCTTGGGGAGCTGACTTTCACCCCGCCTACCTTTTGTGCACCCCCAGAATGTTTTGCGTCAAGGGCCGAGGGATGGCTTGCTGTCTGTGCGTACGCCACGTCTCTTGGAGCTGTCACGGGTTCCGGAACGTTCCAGAACCTTCCGCAGATGTTCACTGCAGCCATCTCGCACCCCAGCTTCCCTTCCTTTCAGACTCAGAGCATGGGAACCCACACACACTCCTCTGCAGGAGACACGGAGCTCGAGCTTCTGCCCCCAGCGTGGTTTCCTCTTCCTGAGACAGTGGACCCTTGACCAGCCCTGGTCTGAGCTGCATCGGTCACTCGCACGGGGATTTGTTTTTTATAAATACCTGCGCTGTTTTAGGGCCACAGTTGGGTGTTTGTGGATTTAAAGGGCTGACTGTGTGCGTCGTTCTATGCCATTTTACACAGGGCACTGGAGCACCCATGGATTTGGGTGACCACGGACGGGCATCCTGGAACCAACTCCCACCCCACAAATACCACGTGACAACTTAAGTGTTGGGGGAGTCAAGAGTTACACATGGATTTTCAACTGTGTGAGGGTGGGCACCCCTAACCCCTGAATTATTCAAGGGTCGACTGTATCGCAAAATGTAGACCACAAGCCACGGGGTAAAAGTCCCAGTCATTTGGCAAAGTGTTTAGAATTTCAAACCACCCTTCGTGTCTCCTGCTCTCTCTGAAGGCAAGAGGGCAATGCAAAGGCATCAGCTGATGGCAGCTTGGGGGCTTCTGACCAGACCCTGGTCCCCACCCTTGCTGGGAGAAAGAAGAAACAAAGGGAGACCGGAAGAAAGAGGGAGATGGGGAGTGTCACTGGGAGGAAGGGAAGGGAATTTCTAGAACCTGGCTTTAAATTCACCTGGATTTAAACCCAGGCTGTGCTGGATTCCAGAAGCACAAATGTGCACAGCATGTGATGGGTATGGCGTTTCTGCAGACAAGAGGAAAAACCGCCTGCCTCCCCGACAAAGCCACGCTAAGTGTAGGTGGTAAGAATTTTATCCCCCAAAAAGACATGTTCAAGTCCTACTTGCCCCTCCCCCTGCCCCGGTACCTATGTGGCCCTATTTGGAAATAAGGTCTTTGCAGGTGTGTCATCAGGTTCAGACGGGGTCACACCAGATTAGAGCGGGGTCCACCACATTGACTGGTGTCATTAAAAAAAGAGGGAAATTTGAACACAAACAAAGACACAAAGTGGAGAACTTCATTGAAAGACAAAAGTAGATACGAGAATAATGCGTCTAGAAGCCAAGGAATTCCACGGATGGCTGGCAGCCCTCAGAAGCTCAGAGGGAGTCATGGAAACGTGCTCTCCCTCAGAACCCCCAAACAGACACAGCCTGCTCACCCCTTGATCTTGGCCTTCTAGTCTCCAGAACCACGAGCGAATATATCTATATTATTGCAAGCTACTCGGGTTGGGGTAAGTTATTACGGCAGCTCTAGGAAGCTAAGAGTTAAGTCTACTTCATAGTCATCTTCCAACACGGGGACCACGCCTTTTCCACAGGTGATGAGTCAAGGTGCATCTATTCTTCTTGCTCGAAGATCGATATATCTGCACAGCTCAGCCCACTGTCAAAGGTCAGTCCAGACTCACCACACTGAACGCGCCCACACACCCCATCCCTACCCGGACCACAAGAAAAATCTACAGCTAAACCTTCTGAAGCAGATGGCTGTGATTCTATTTTGAGAGAACTCACGGGATTAAAGTTCCCCCAACCAATTTAGATGTCCTTTCTAGTTCTTTCCGGAGAAACATCGTCCTTCGGGCAAATTCTTCCTTAAACCCATCGCTTTACGCTCATCTTCACAGGGTTCCTTCAGACAACAGAAAATAGGTCATTTCTCTCCAGGTTCGACAAGCACAGCCTCTGAGCCCTCCTGAACAGACCTTCTGTCCGGGTGGTCGAAGTCTCTGGAATTCCTTTCTGCTGGTCTTGATCCCTCCCCACTTTTAAACTCACTTATTTTGCTAACATCCAGCATAATGCAAAATGTGTGGTCATACATTAGACAATCTATAGATGCATTTAAAGAAAGAAAATTATTTTGTGTTAGAGTTTGCCATCAGACTCATTCTTAAAGCAGTAACTCCCCAAAAAAATTACTACTCTGTTTTTAACAGGGCAAAAAAAGAAAGCTGGAAAGTATTAGAGTCTAGGTGTGAGAATTGGCTCATGTTTATTAGGTTAAATTTGTTTTGTACGGGGGGCGGGGGGAAGGGGATGCAGAGAGCTTCTTGGTAATGCTCCCTGTTCTCTAGCAAAGGCAAGATGGGATGGCCCGCCTGACGACTCAGCGATAATCGCAACTTATGTCCAAGAACGTGCAACAAAATTTCTGAAACCTTTCAGACCTCAAATATTTACCACCGCCTAATGGTATCTTTGCTGTATGTTTTTGAGAATTCCCATAGCATTCATCACAGTGGTGATTGGACATTTACCTCTTCTGTTAACTTTAGATAAAGTTGAATGCATTGAAAACAACATGCATTGTTTGTTTTAGACTGAGATTTCTAGAAACAGAAGATAATGAGGTGGGGGGAGACTTAAGTTATCACCTAAAAACTTGGAAATAGAGTGATTCTAATAATATCAATTTTCATTCTAGACTTGATGAATTGTATGCAAACCAGATTGGCAGGCATTTTCTATAAGGGCCACATCATAAATAGTTTAGGGTCTGCAGCCTAGACTCTCTGAAGCATCAGACCAGCTCTGCTACGTAGCAGGAAACACCACAGATGATGCATAAAAGGTAGGTATAGCACAGGAAAGAGTAGGAGAAAATCACCAACGCAGGGATGAGCTGGCTACAGAGCCAAATGGCATGACTGAGGATCAGGCATTCATACATGAAGAGTCATTAAATACTCCATGAGTCTTTGTCTTTCTTACACTTGCTGATGAAGTTATTAATTTATGTAATACCACAAGATGGAAATATAGTGCTCTGTTGGCCACCTTACAAAGCTGAATTTTCTGAAACGCTTATTTCTAACCAGTTTCCAGCCATAATGCAACGGGCGATGAAGACGCTCAAAGGCAAACAAGAGAAGTCGTGATTTATTTTTCTCATATTTCTTCTGGCCGATCAATTCAGCACCTTCAGTTCTGTCACGGAGAGACTGGGTATCAGAAAGAAAATTTTGTAGGACGGCCCACAATTAAATATGATGACAAAACTTTGGATAATAGGCTAAAGATGGAGAGTTTCTTTTCTTTTCTCCCTAGTTTTCCCTCAATAGAGAGAGCGATTCAGAGGTGGCAGGACATCATGCAATGATCTGAGAAAACTGGAAATTACCATCTTGCTGTCCAAACACATGTCACCCCGTGATGCAGTCCCTGGTGACCAAAACCCGACACGGCCTTTTATGTTAGGGTAGTGAACCCAGAAAGCAGTAAGATAAAGCATTTTTGTTCACAAATCATAACAGCAACTGCAAGGGACCAACCCTTAAGCTCTTGTATTTTGTGACTCTTAAAGACAGCCCAAAACGTTCAGTGTGATTTGACCAATAACGGAGGAGATCCAAAATAATACAAAGAAATCATTTACTGCTTAATATGTTTACCCAACTCTTACTCCAGAAATAGTTTCAATTTTAAGTGGAAGATGTTCGTTGGCATTCGTCAAACAACAACATGAATTTAAACTATCCTACTAAGAATAAATTATATTAAAGAACTATCGAAAGATGAGAAACATGTATGATAATTAGCAGTTAGGCACGACATAAAACACTGTCACATATGTGACTATCGATGCATATAAAACTATTCAAATGATAAGAAATATAATTACATAAGCAGTACTCAAAACTTCTGCACCTCTGGAAGACAAGGCACCCGTGGTCACTTTGGTAGGGAAGGCAGGAGGGGGAAGCACCAGCTTCTAGAAGCTTTGGCCTGGAACTGACTTTCTTTACTTCCGCCTTCAATACACCAGTCAGGAGCTGAGCACGAAATGGAATGTTGCAGATGCCAAGTAGAAATATAAAAAGCAGTTGTTAGTTTAGCAGGTGCAGCTGAGTCTGGAGCATAGGAGAGAGATCAAGCAGAGGAGAGAGAGAGAGAGAGAAGAAGAGAGAGGTGGAGACAAATTCAAACCCAACTGCCTACCTGAATATCATTGGGAGACGTGGCTTGACAATAGCAACGATTAAAAACCAAAACCCCAGGGTCTTAGGAGATCATAGACACAGGGTGAAGCATCCAAGAATAAATCTTAAATTATGTTGTACGAATAGATTGACGTTTTTAAGAAAGGGAGATGCTGGTTCTGTTCTCTTCGAATCCATCCAAATTACAGTTGGTACACTATATTCAGATCTGTGTGATGAAGGAAGAAGCTGAAAAATTTTAGAATCTATTCAAATTGAATACATCAGGCCCCAGCCCTGCCCTGAATATGGTGAGAGAGAGAGTATGTGAGTGTGTGCGGGTGTGTGCACGTGAGTATATAAGTGTGTGTATGTGAGAGACAGCGTGTGTGTATGTTCTAGGTCACCGGTGTCTTTGTGTTTGTCCTTCAGAGAAGATGTGAAGCCTTCCCTAGCCTTCCCCTGTGATAAACACAGCCGTGGCCATGGAAAATGCAAGCCTGGTGATTTGCATCTGCTTCTGATCACAATCGAGGAGCAGGGAACCTCTCAGAGATCTTTAACTGAGCGCACCATCCTGAGCCCTCTCTGACAGAAATAATCCGTCAGGTGAATTATTGTATTCTGATAGAGAGACATACGTCTCACTTATACTGTAATGATATTTTAATTGCTAGACGTTAATCTCGGGTGAGTGAACCGAGCTCAGCTGCAAGCAGAGATCAGTTGCCACCAGGGAGAGAGGAGTATCGTTGGCATGGTCCTGCAAGCTCAGAGTCCAGCAGGACTGCCACCACCAGCCTGGGCTGTTTTCAGAAGAGTTATCGAGTCACCGTTTCCATCCCTATCGTATCCTTCTTTCAGAGCAACTTTTCCTCATGTAATTTTCCGTGTAGTACAAATTAAATTGGAAAAGTAATGAATTTTCTAAAATTGACCAAAAACATGGATTTTAGTGAAAGACCACATCCATCACGGTGAATGCTAACAGCACGCGGAAACGGTTGATGTCGGTTGTCTGCACGTGGCTACTCCCCTGTGCCTTGTCCTCTCTGGCCTCCCTGCCTCCAGTGCAGAGGTGGTTGCTCTGGCCAACGAGACCTGAGGAAAATTCTAGAAGTTTCTAGAAAAATGTTTCCTCCATGTGGAGAAGGAAAAGTATAGAGGAGCGACTGTGCCTTCAGTTGCGTTTTTAGAGTCATTTTCATTCATTTTATCCTGAATGCGCCACAAGATGTTCTGGGTCAGATTCGAGTTTCTTAATAGACACCTAGCGGTGAAGAGTACGTGCCCACCCCCTACCCCAGCGCTCATCCAGGAGGCCGCATGAGAGCCGATGGGAATTTGTCCTATACAAGTTGTCTGAGGCCCCATAGATGAGGAACAGAGAAACGATATTTCTTTGCTTGTAAAGGAAAGGAGGCAGCTCCCCTTCTAACGAGTCCCTCTCTGGTGCACAAATAAAATCCCTCCTGGGAGCCAGATGGTTCCAGGGTTCTCAGCGCTGAAGACCAGCAGGTGTTCTAAGCACCTGTGCAGGTAGCATCTCCCATCTTCCCAGGGCCTCTCAGCTTCGCCTAGGTCCCGATGTGGGCTGGAACCATCTGAAACGTTGGGGGAATAAGGAAAGCTTTAATATAATTTTGGTGTGGGTTTTTTTTTTTTTCATTTTTGATTTTGTTTTTTTCATCCAAAGCATCACACATACTTACAGGAACAATCATAGCAGCACTGCTCACCAAAGCCCAAAGCTGGAAACAACCTCAAAATCCTTCAACAGCAGAGTGGCATTGACACAATGGAATAATACATGGCAATGACAACAAATGCGCAATGCCACAGGAGAGGGGACCTCACACACAAAAAGCTGAAAGACATTATGCTGAAGCCAGATGCAAAAGAATACATTTTTTTTTGTGATTCTGGACCCATGAAACCAAATCAGTTAATTTATGGTTTAAGGGTATCAGGGAGGGATTGACTGCGATGGGGAGGAAGGGAGCCCCTGGAATGCTAGAAGCAGGCTCGTTCTTTTCTTCTTCTTTTCTCACTGTGGTTAGAACACTTAGTATGAGATCCAGTCTCTTAACGCAATTTTAGGTGCACGGTACAGCATCGTGAAGTGCAGGCATAACATTGTGCCCCAGAGGTCTAGAGCTTCTTCGTTCTGCAGAGCCAAACTTTTGTGCCTGTTGAAGAGCTGCTTCCTGTTTCCCCTCCCCCGCTCCCTGCCCAGCCCTGGTAACCAGCTCCGCACTCTCGTTTCCATGAGTTCACCACTCCAGATGTCTGTCGTTCTGTGACTGGCTTGTTTCACTTAGCATGGTGTCCCCAAGGTTCATCCATATGGTAGCCTGTGCAGGATTTCCTTCTTTTTTCAGGCTGAATAATATTCCATTATATGTATGTATGTATGTGTATATATATATATATGTGTGTATGTATGTATTGTGTATGTATGTGTGTATATGTATGTGTGTATATGTCTTTGTATATATACACACACATACATATACACACACATATATACACACATATACATGCATATACACACATATATGTATACACACATACACACATATGTATACACACATATACACACACATATATACATATACACACATATATATACACATATATACATACACATATACACACATATATATACGCACACACATATATACACCACATATTTATATACACACGTGTATATACATACACATATACACACATATACACACACACACATATATATATACACACCACATATTTATATACACACATATATATGCACACACATACATATATATACACACATATTTATATACACACATACATATACATATATATACACACACACATATATACACACACATACATATATATACACACACACGTATTTATATACACACATATATACATACACACACACACACACACACATATATATATATACACACACACACATATTTATATACACACATATATATGCATACACACATATATATATACACACACATATATTTTTTTCATTATCCATTCATCTATCAATGGATAATAGCCAGATGGCCAAATGCCTATAGACCTGATTCTCCTGGTTTGTCAAGATACCTTGACCTTGGACTTCCAACCTTTAGAATTGTGATAAAGTAAATTTCTGTTGTTTGGCCACCTGCTCTGTCACATTTTCTTATGGCAGTCCTAGCAAACTGATACAGATGCCAAAGGGATTCTCCCCAGAAAATAAACTGTCACAAAAGTGTTTCAGTGACAAAGCAGGCTTTGGCCCACTCATCATTCTATTGAACATGTATTCTGCCCCAGAAATGATTCGCATGAAGTAGAGTAAAGATACATAGTCTATAACTTTGACGAGGCAAAGGAAGCTTTAAAGCCATGTTTTTTTCATTATCCATCACATCAGTTCCGGGGAGGCTACCGCCTTTGCAAACTACAGAAACATTTGAAAGAGGAAGAGCTTACTGTTTCCCCAAGCAGGTAGAAAGAATCTTACAAGAAAGAAAAACTGTTAGCTATGACTTATTCTACAATACACAGTCACTGCCTTAGTCACTGCCCAGAAGGCAGCCTCGGACAAGACAAGTCATTCACCCCCTTATTAACAAGTAAATAATAAGAGACTGCTCCAAGCCCCAGCCTGAAGGGCTGTGCCAGTTAGCAGGGAAAAGACTGCATCTAAATAAAATGCTAATTACAGGGAGAAATAAGCAATAAGCTGTCTAAACACATCAAATGGGTAGTAATGAATTGTGCAGATATTAGCTAGCAAAAATTCAGCTACGGGGTATGGATCTGCTCACCAAGTTAATGTAGGTTATGCTTTATGGCGCCATGTACCTGGAAATGGTTCTTAGGGGTTGTGTGCTGATGCAGATAATTTGGAAAGTCATAACATTGGAACATCTCCAGTAGACAGCATGTAATAAGCCATCTCGTAACAGGAAGATGATATTTGTGACATCTGTGAACTGAGTCGGGGGACCAGACACTTCCGGTTGTCAGCCTACCTTGCAGTCAAGGTGATGAGGACCTGGACAGCAAGCAGAGACCTGGTCAGAAGGGATGGTATTCCTCAGAAACTGAAATACACGAGGTACTGAAACAGTGACCCACCCAATCCATTTGTAGAAGTCAGAAACTTTCCAGTAAATCAGTCACAGAGAAGTGATATCTCCAGGCGCCAGCCCCCAGGAGGGCGCTGGCCACCACTGGGATACAGATGGGGAAACTGCCTGCTACGCCCTATTTGATCTAGGAGTTCCCTGAGGACATTTGCCTTTGTGTGGGACCTTTGCAGCCAACAACTGCTTTCTATAATCTGCTGCTTCCTGTAATCTGCTTGCCTGTTCAAAAGACCATCAGGATATGGTTTTAAGCTTTATAAACTGCCTCCTCTAGAAGCTCAGGGCTGATCTCCTCTAACCCTGCATGGTAGAGAGTTAGTCACCGGCCGGCTAATAAAGGCTCATAATTCTCTCTGATTCGGCTCTGTGCGTCCCGGTTCTCACCTGCTCCATAACACATTTTTGTATAATAAGGGCACTCTTAAAAACACTGAATATACTGTCTACCCTTATTCTTACGTCCATATAATGATTGTTTATGAGATGTTGGTTTTGGCATCAGGGTCCTTGGCTGTGAGCTTGTCTGCATTCTAACTGAGTCCCTTCCCGCCCCCACCCCGTCCCCTCTGGCCCCCCAGCCCCTGAGTCCACAAAGGAGCAGAAGCCCTCAGTTCAGGCTGCTCAGCAGTGAGACTATTGTCACATTGTGCCTCATCCACCTGATACCCTTGCCTGGCACCATTCTATGGAGGAAGTGGAGCAGTGGGGAGTCGGCACCTCTTTATTCGCCTCCGGAATGCCCTGAGGCAGTAAGAGAACAAAAACTTGATGTTACTTTCAGTTTAGCGCATCCTAACTGACACCTGGACACCTGGACACCTGGAATGTCAACAAACGCTTCAGGTACTATGTAAGCTGAGCTTGGTCCGTTGCCAGGACTGACCCTGGACTCAGGTCCATGATTAATCCAGCACAGTACAGAACACCTTCCTCTGTGATGACAATAATTTGCATTTTATTTAGTCTTATAATTCATAAAGCACCCCGGTTTGGCAGCGGGAGGATATCCCCTTGCTGGACAATCTCAATCTCTCAGGGAGCTCAGTTTTGAGAAGAGTCACATTTATCAGCACTAATTGTCTGTGTACTTCTTGTCCCCAGTGCCACCAGCCCGCCTAGAGCCTATGTAGTCCAAGTGACAGCAGCGAACGAGAAATATATGTCCTCATTTTTTTCCTCATCCCCCTAAACCATGGGGACGTCTCTCTGTCCCCAGCTCACCATTTATATCTGGGGCTTTAATGGCAGCTGGAGGCATCCTAAATTTGGTTCTTTATTTCCTCAACATCACTTAACACCTTCCTGAATTTTTAAAAATTTCTTACTTTACCCTAATTTCGAATTCACAAAACCATTGCGAGAATAATTCGGAGTGCTCTCGTAGGCCCTTTACTCTCTCTGAGTCATCCATCCCTGCTCTTTTGCTCCATTTGCTTTATTATATTCTATTCTCACTTTCTTTTTCTCAAGAGTCTCACAGGAAGTGACTCTGCACCTGTGCTCACACGCGTGATTTTATCTGGACCTTTTGAAAGTAGGTTTCCAATATCATGCCTCTTTGCCTCTTAGTATTTCAGTGTGTGTGTATTTCTTATGAACAAGGACTCGCTCTTGAATAAAACACAATTCAGTCACCAACCCAGGGAATTTAATGTTGATAAAATACCTCTATCTACATGGAGACCGCATGCCAGCACCGACGATATCGGTTTCCTAAAACGCGCCCCCGTCCCACTGACCTGAATCCAGTGCAGGACTCGGTGTAGGATCCTGCGTGGCGGTTGTGTGTCGTGTCTCTGCTTCTCATCTGGAACCTGGAGCTTCTCCTCCGCCTTTCTGTGGCACGATGCTCACATCCTCGGAGGATGCAGGCCGTTCACTTTCCAAAGAATTGCTCAGCCTGGGTCCTCACGATCAGATTCAGGGCGTAAGCACAGCGCTGGCTGGAATTCTGCATGGCGGCGGCGACTGGTCCCTCTCAAGGTGTCACATCCAGAGGCCCAGACCATCCACCGCTGCTTATTGGGGACGGTCACACTGATCACCTTGTCAAGGAGCCGTGGAGGATGCCATTGTGCGCTTACTATTTTCACCCTTGCAATTAATACCCAATCGATAGGGAAACATCTAGAGATGACACAGTTTCAAGAAATGTAGCCTCCACGGATGTTTTTAGTCCAGATTGGTCTTTTCTACGATGGATGTAGTTTTAAGGTTTTTTTTTTTTTACAACTTTTAGAAGTAGAATACTTGATTTTTTCATGAATCATCCAGACTTCTCTATTACCATAGAGAATGACGACTCTGAGTGCATCTAAAAAATAAATCACCTATTTCTTGCCTACCTGAATTTGTGTACCATATTCATACCCACTACACTTGCTTTTGCTTTTTTTTTTTTATCTCTTCTCTTTCTGACTTCCTAGGTCTGTCTTCACCTCCCTCTCCAGGTCTTTCTCTGGTTCCGCT
Source organism: Macroglossus sobrinus (assembly GCA_004027375.1). Lineage (NCBI taxonomy): Eukaryota > Metazoa > Chordata > Mammalia > Chiroptera > Pteropodidae > Macroglossus > Macroglossus sobrinus. Next base: position 66,041 of record PVKZ01003983.1, read on the forward strand.
TTCCCCTCCCCGCAATATTCCTCACTACCCCCTTCCCTCACCTCTCATCTCCCCTGAGAGGCACGGGTGGCCCCAGGTGGACAAACCTTCCAAGAGGAGACACTGAGTGACTGTGTCTGAATTCCAGAACAGGATACCTGTTTTTCCAAATACATGTCTAAGAACCTATTCCAAACATATAGCATCTTTTTCTGAAACGGAAGTTACATTTTTCCTGATTGTAAGGATAATTTATCTTCTTGTTGGAAAAGAATTCGGAAAATATAGGGACATACGAAAAGAGATGGCTCAGTCCCATTTTATCAGCGCGTTCGCAGCGGTGCTAGTAGTGCTTTGAGTCACACCCACCTGCACATCCGTTTTCACATCTGATTTTCGTAATAACGCTGTAATACAGCTGAGCGGAGTTTGTTACATGTCCCTTTCACAGCTGAGGACACAGAAGCTAAAGGGTATTCTGTCTTGAAGACTCATTCTGTCTACGCTGTCTCGCATTGCCGAGGAGACACAGGGGAAGGACAACGGCTGCCACAATCGTGACAGCGATTACAGCTAACACGAGTAGGTTCTCGTCAGCTGCACGCCGTTAAAGCTATTTTGTGAAGTGGGTGCTAGTAGAGAAGGCGATGCTTTAAGGGGGAAACACAATTATTCAGTGTCCGTCTCACAGCTGGCTCATGAGGGGTGGATTTGATATTCACATCCAAACCTGCCCGGTATCCACGCCTGAGTTCATGGCCAGGACAATCTATCCACCTTCCTTTTTAAAAATCAGTCTTATCAAGCTACAGTTTACATACAATCAGATGCCCGCCTTCTAAATGGGTGGTTCCATGAACCTGGGCAAAGGCGTGTGTGAGGCCACCTCCACCGCAATCACAATTTTGAACATATCTGTCACCCCTAAAAGTCTCCTTGGGGTTCTTCTGCAGCCAATCTCCACCCGTCTGCTTTCTGTCACCGCAGCCTAGTTCTGTCTTTATAGAATGTCATGTAAACTGTAAACGGAATGACCAGGTTAACTTTTATCTGGGGCCCCATACTCCAGGCAAACGGCAAAGGTTCAAGGTATGCCCCCTCCCTTTTGTCTTCCAGGAAACAAGTGACACCAAAGAACGCCCTTCCCAAAATGACACTCCCAGCGTCCTCCTGGTTTACCTAAGACAAGGCCAGGCACAGACCCTGTGAGTTCCCTTTCCTTTGCTGCATAAATGATTCCTTCAACTACTCGTGGAACAAAGTGCTTGTCAAACAGACTTAAGAGTCCCTCCTTCCCCATGCCCTGACCTCCAGCCCACCCTCAGCCTGAGCTAGCAGACGGCCCCTGCCAGAAAAACAGCCCAGCCTTCACTGCTCCCCACAAAACAGGCTGGCCTCAGGGTAAAACATCCGGGCTCCACTGGCCAGTCACCCCTCTTTCCACACCTAAGCAGCTTTATTCATTCCTCCTTATTAAGAAAAGCCCCTCTGCCTGACCCCGGAGGTGCTCGCTGCTCCGACGACCAGAACCGTCTCCCCATCGCAGCAGCCCCTCCCCGTCGCAATGCCCCCTTGGGTCAAGTACCCCCAACGCAAGCCCAGGTTCGTTTCATTTGATATTATGTCTCTCTTTGCTTGCTCAGCATCATGCTTTTAGGATTCCACATTTTCTCGTGTGTCTCTAGTTGGTTTCTTTTATTTTCGCTGCGTAATATTCCGTTGTCAGATTATGTGATAATTGGCTTACCCATTCGCTGGCTGTCGGGCCTTTGAGTTGTCTCCTGGGTGTCACCTTCTCTGGCTGTGTGCGAGCAGGTGTTTGTATGGACCTGTGTTTTCATTTCTCTGGGTAAATGCCTCGGGGAGGAACTGTGACCGGAGAGTGGAGAGTGGGGGCCTCTCCCGGAGCAGAGTCCAGCGTCTTGATGTCTCGAACAAAGAATTGAGCAAGACACAGAAACACAGGAGAAAAGTTTTATTAGAAGGGAAAGTCCACCTCCAGACGTGGACGGGGGCCTGAGCACAAGAGGTGTGTCTCAAAAGGCCTGGTGACAAAGCCTCTGGGGTTTTTATCCCTATTTGCTGTGGGTGATTACTTTTCTTAGAGGGGTGGGCTTCCTTGATTGACAGCCAAGATGGACAGGACTCAGTGACTCATCATTTGCTTTCTGCGCATGTTCGTTCCCAGAATTCAGTCTGTTATTACAATATTAATGAACTTCCAGGCATATGCATTGTATTATAATGATGCTATAATGAGGCTCAGGTGAGTTGAAGGTTGTTGGGGTCTTCATTGCACAGGTGCAAGTGACTGGCTTAAACTAATACCTAATTCTCTGCCTACTGGCAGAGGTTTCTTTGTGTAGAGGTTTCTTTGTGTAGGTTAAAAAAAAGTGCCTTCTGGCTCACTTAATTGTGGGTGGATTAGGGCGGACCCCTTCTAGGATAGGATGACCTCAGTGTCTTTGCAGACTGACCCGAAACCCCCTAACTTTCCTGCCTAACTCTTTTCTGAGAGCCGTGAACCCCCTTATTATGAGTATGGATGTTGAGGGATGGGAGGTCTCTTCTTCCGTATCTGCTTCCTGCTGAGAAGGGTCGTAGTCCCTGCCTACTGGGGTTTCTGGAGCTCTTTCCCTTCCTGCCTCAGTCAGGGCGGGGTCTCGGGTTTCCTGCTGAAGTGCCACCTCAGTCCCTAGACAAGGGGAAAAAAAATACAAACTCATTATTTAAATCATACATTTATTAATTTTTATTATTGATTTGCCTGTTAAGTGCATAAAGGGAAACAGGCTTGGTTAATGTTTCTTGAAGAATGAAAAAAAAAGACCTTTGGCTTCAAGTCCCCTCCCCCTCAGACTCCAAGGGACCTGCCTGGCTTAACACCATTTCTGCATCACAATGGCCCGATGACCTTTATCAACAGCCGGAGGATCTGAGTCCCCAGGGCAATCATCAGGATTTGAGGGAGGGGGCCTTTTTCCCCAAGAAAGGAGGGAAGAAAACATAACGAGGCTTACTGAAAAGATTGACTCTGCCAGAGAGGTCCCATTTCATTTCCTGCTAAAAGATTACGAATTTTACAAGCGACGCCCAGTCTCAGAACTGCTGGGAGGCTCCCTACCATTTTTCAATCATAACATCGCCTCCTTGGATTATAGCGCTCACCCTGCGAGGCAGGAACACAGCATTTGCTGGTTAAAAGCTTCCAGAAGTGAGACACTGCTTGGTTTTTTTACTCAGAGATAAGCACATCCAGGGATCCCTTTAGAAATGCGAGCATCACGTCAGATTCTCCCGTTCCCACGCAGCTCAGCATCCGTCACAGCCCCGTACAAGGGGCCGGAACAGGTGCACGTGCGTTTAGAGCAATACAGAATGTCCCTCCCGCTGAAGAATGGCTTTAATTTGGCTGTTTCAGTCGCAATGTCATCAACATTACGTCCTTTTTCCCATGCATCCACTGCCCGCCTCCACTTCTCTCTCCGGTAGAGGCTGGTTTATTGTGCTCATAAATAAGAAATGGCAAACATTTGTTCTTTTTTTTTTTTTTTTCTGGGAACAAAAAAAAGGTGCGTTTCTTTTCATTCAAACAGATTCAGTTCAGCGATGCCACTAACGCAAGCCGATTCCAGGGAGATAGGAAGAAATCAGCATTAGAAACAAACTCGCCATTTGAACAGAGAGGGATGAACCTGGAAGGTTTCCTTTGTGGATTTTCATTTCCTCCTTAAACAGCTCTGCTAACTCTTCAGCCTGGTTGATTTCCTCCCTCCCCGTGCCCAGGTCAGAGGGCCGAGGACCAGGACAAGGACACAGCCTGGAGCTGTTGTGGCGCACGTGAGAACAGGGACCCACAGAGCCGAAGCAGAGAGAATTGTGAGCCTTTATTAGCCAGCCGGCGACTGACTCTCTACCACACAGGGTTGGAGGAGATCAGCCCCGAGCTTCCAGAGGAGGCAGCTTATAAAGCTTAAGATCATATCCTGGTGGTCTTTCAAGGAAGCAAGCAGATGACAGGAAGCAGCAGATTATAGAAAGCAGTTGTTGGCTGCAAAGGTCCCACACAAAGGCAAATGTCCTCAGGGAACTCCTAGATCAAATAGGGCGCAGCAGGCAGTTTCCCCATCGGCATCCCAGTGGTGGTTAGCGCCCTCCTGGGGGCTGGCGCCTGGAGATATCACTTCTCTGTGACTGATTTACTGGGCAGTTTTACACATCCAGCCACATGGTGGAAAACAATGGAGAGAAATAGAAAAAAAAAAGTGGTTAAGAGACCTATTAACCGTGACTAGTTTGCCCTACTCCTGCTGAAAAGCGAGAGCATAGAAACAAACTGCTTCTTTATTCTGGGAGATAAAGAGAGATAGAAAGAAAAAAAAAACAAACAAAACCCTGTCACCAAAACAAGCCCACAGATCCATTCAACCAGCAGTATATTTATGTAGTCCTTTGAAGTGTCTTAAGGTTGAGCTAAACGTTGTTTTATACATCTGTAATTACAAGTCCCTTCTGCGCAACAATGATAAAATTGCAGGCTGTTTATTAGGGCTTCGAAGGCATTAATTGGAGAGTGGGGCCGTAAGCAGCGGCATCATGAAGATGAACCTGAGCCCACAGGCTTCTGGGACAGAGTCGCGGCTTCCAGGTGAGCCCGGGGTTCCAGGGACAGGAGGGCCTGGATGTTGAAAGCCTGCATGTGACGTGTGGCGGTTTCTAGTGCTCCTGTGAACTGTCCCACTGTGTGCCGGGAAGCTGGAAAGCATTTGATCTGGGTAGGTGGGGATGTTCAGAGTAAAATTAGAGTGGTGGTGAGTTCTTTTCCAGAACTGTGAGGCCGTCATGGGAGAGGGACCCACAGCCAGCTCTGCCCTCTCCCCTGGCGTCCTCTCTCCACCACTTCCTGTCACAGGTCAGTAGAAGTCAGAAACTTTGCAGTAAATGAGTCACAGAGAAGTGATATCTCCAGGCTCCGGCCCCCAGGAGGGTGCTGACCAGCACCGGGATGCAGATGGGGAAACTGCCTGCTACGCCCTGTTTGATCTAAGAGTTCCCAGAGGATGTTTACCTTTGTATGGGACATTTGTCTTTGTGTGGGGCGTTTGCAGCCAACAACTGCTTTCTATAATCTGCTGCTTCCTCTAATCTGCTTGCTTGCCTGTTCAAAAGACCACCAGAATATGGTCTATACTTTATAAACTGCCTCCTCTAGAAGCTCAGGGCTGGTCTCCTCTAACCCTGCGTGGTAGACAGTTGCTGGCCGGCTAATAGAGGTTCACAATTCTCTTTAATTTGGCTCTGTGGGTCCCTGTTCTCACCTGCTCCATAACAGATGCTGTACAAGGTTGAGAGGTAAGAGGCCTCTCTGGCTGGTCTCTGCCCCTTTAGGCAGCATTGACACATCCTGAACCCCGACCCCAAAAGCAGACAGGGCTTAGAAGCCATGCAGGAGTCCTCCCTCTGCTCCCTGGAGCCTGCTCCTTCTGCTGAAACAGTCACTGCTGAGCAGGCAGCTGCCACATTTGCCCGGTAAAACTGCAGAACGTCCAGTGGACTATGGATTTAATTTAATGTTCAGATAGCAACAAAATTTTTTAGTATGAGTATGTCCCAAATATTGAACTTATACAAAAAAAAAAAGGAAAGAAAAAAGACTTGTTTATCTGAAATTTAAATTTAACTGGGCATTGTCTTTGACCTGGCAGCTTAACCAGGCAGAGGTGCTCAGAGCTACATCAAGAAGTCTGTGGAAGAAAGTATCTCGATGAACTTAAATGATGATGATCAGAAATGTAATTTGACTGAGCCTTCGTTTTTATGGGCCTGATTCTATGCTAAGCTTTCATCCCTACCGCCCCCTAACGGGGTGGGTATTATATTTGTTATCATCCCACACAGGAGGACAGAGAAGCTGTAGAGAGGCCCAAGCAGGTCACACTGCCCTCTGCACATATCACTCATTGCCAGTGAGTGTGACTGAGAGACAGAGCCACAGATACGTCACCCGCCTCCCACCCAGCCTCTGCAATTCTGTGTTTCTCAATCAGGATTTAAGGAGACCAGCAGCACACAGGCAGGCTGGCTGCTTCCATCAGCAGCCTTTAGGCTTCGGAGCTGGAGCTGGACCCCTGCAGGTAACCGTCGGCATCTCTAACAAGCTCCCAGGTGGTTCTGAGCGGGCTTTGCCAGGAGCGGCCCTGGATTTACACACCTGGTCATGTACGACCTTGCACTCATCACTGACTCTGTGCCTGTCTCTTCACCTGCGACCGGTACCTAAGACTCTTACGGCGTCACAGAAATGCACGTAGAGTCACGTGAACTACTACATGTAAGACGCTTAGCGCCATAGCCGGTGTGCAAAAAAAAAAAAAAAAAAAAAAAGGCATCTCTTACTTTTACCGTCATTATTTGAATATTGGAAGAGCATTTTGCTAAGGTTCAGAAAGGAAGCAGAGCTGGGTTCTATTTGCTTCCGTTCTCTTAAATGTAAAATGGGGCTCGGCATCCCTTGATGAAGACCACCCAGCACTGGACCGGGAGGTGCCTGGAGCACTGATTTCCTGCTCTCCTGGGAGGGTTACTGCCACCTGATTTCAAGAATTATTATCAAACTACAGTCATGTCCCAAAGATCCTCTGTGTTCTGACCATTCATCCCTCCCCAGCCCCACCCCTACCCCAGAAACCACCGACCTCTTCACGGTCTCCATAGCTGTTCTTTCCCCAAAACATCATATAGTTGGAGTGACACAAAAAGGAGCCTGTTCAAACTGGCCTCTTCCTCTTAGAAATGTGCATCGCTGCGAGATTTCGGAAACATCAACGCATAGATTCAACATTTTTTGGTCACAGGCTGGGTGAATCAGTGCTGGTGACTCATCATCTGACCACCCAAGGCCTTGAGCATCCCACTGACAACACGCCTGTGTGGCCGAGACGGGACAAAAAGCCACAAATAAATCCCACCAAGGCGCTTACTCTGATGGGCTAAGTAGGTAGAAGCTATTTTTCTAATGCAACCCGAGAAGGATCATTCCTATGAAAGAATGAAAGACTAAAGTTTTCAGGGTTGCGTTTTTCTTTTTTAGGAGACTTGGTGAAGAGGTGACTATTATTTAAAACACTACTATGTTCTCGCTGCGGGAAGTTAATTTAAGCCTGCCCTGAGAATTCGCAAGGACGCCAGGTGGTGGTGGAGAACACACCTTCCTCTCCACGGTGGGGTCCGTGCCCCAGTCCAGCAAACTCCAAGAAGACCGTAACACGGGGTCAAAACCGGACATTTTCTAAATTAAGCTTGTATATGTCTCTGACAGGCCGTGTCCCTGTATTTCAACTCCTTTAATTGTTCATTCTTTATGCTTCCTCATTATTCTGAATAATTTCTGGGGTGATAAGATGTCTATGGTATTCTTATCTCTGAGTCCTGCTTTTCATTAAAGGCATTTTTGGGTCAGGGCTGCTGTTAATTTAGGTTTTGTCCGCCTAGTATTATGTGTCCAAGGCTGACTCCCTTTGTGATTATTGATTATTAGCCCCTTTGCTTGTTGAGCTTCAAGACTCAGAAACATTCGTGGGAATGTTTGCAGTGGGGCACGGAGGTGACAAAGGTTCCCTGAGCTCTCTTCTCAAAACTACGCCTGACCTCGACCTCCCGTGTCCGTCCTTGCTGGGCGCCCTTTTTAACAAGGATTCCTTCTCTCCTGTGGCTGGGTCTTAATTTATAAAGGTGACCAAGTAACAACAAGGCAAGTGAATGCCATCGACAGAACAGTTTAAAGTTTGTCACAGTTTCCCCAGGAACAAGAGGCACAGCTTGCCACACAGGTCAGGAGCAAGGGGGCAGCCTAGGGCACAGCCTTCCCTGGGGTCTCTGCAGGAAAGACAAGGCAGCGTTCAGGGAACAGTTAAGAAGTGGTGAGTTCCGTTAATCCTGGCAGGCTTCGGGCTGTAGGGGTGGTCGCTAGTTGTCCCGTAGGGCCCTGCGTTGCTTCATTGGCTGGGTTTGTGAGCGTGAGGTAAGAAGGTGGGTGGGGGCACAGCCTTGGATCTGCAGGTCTGCTCATAGTAAGGCTTCAAGGCAAGCCGCCCACCACCCCCAAGAATTAACTAAGCCTGGGAGTGGCAGCCTCTCCCTGGGGTTCATAAGGTTCCTGAGAGATGTCAAAATGTCACAAGACAGAAAAATAAATGAAAATCTAATACCCTTGCTAAATCAGCTCAGGGAGACCCCTCCTGCCCTTGATGGGCAGGTCCGTGGCCTGCCTCCGTCCACTCACTGACCCCCTCTCGCTCTGCTCGTTCATTATAAATCCCAGCTGTGCTTGCAGTTGAGTTCAGTCTCGCTCCCGTATTACAATAGTCCTGAATAAAATCTCCCTTGCCGCTTTAACAAGTGTCAGAAAAATTTCTCTGGCAGCAGCCAAACCCAGGTGTAATGTGACACTTCCTCCCCCACCTCACCCTCCCGGAGAAGGGACGGGGAAGACGTGTGTTCCAAGCTCAGTGCCACCATCAGGTGGAAAAATCTCTGTCAGCATATCGTTGGCTTCTCAGGTAGGAGTTTTATTCATTCAAACTTGTCTTTTTCAATTTGAAAATCCTTTTTAAAGCTTTGTTTAAAAAAAAAAAAGTCTGCTTTCCATCTCGAATGTGACAGAAGTGACTTTTTGCATAAAACCAATGGCACAAATCATCAAGCCAAGAGTGTAGCGATCCAATGTAGAGCTGAAAACTATCCTACAAAAGTAAGTGATACAGTTATCGAGGGCATTCGTTACTAGAGAATGCTGAAGAAAGAAGTGTCTTCAATTAAAGCAACCGCCATCAAATTAAAGGAGCCCCACATTCTTAAACTGCTCAGGGAGTTTGTAAAAATGCCGTGTACCGGAGTAGGTGCAGTTGGTGCCTTCCCAGGTTCCTGTCACCAGCAGCCAGCACATCCACCTCTCAGTCCATGCCCACCAGTGAGACTCACAGCCGGCCCTTCTCCGGAGAACTGGCCTCGGCCATGGACGCACCTGGCCTCCATTCTTGCCCCGAACCCGCAGCCAGTGACTGGCCGATACCAGGATCGAAAGGCCCCCTTTCCGGGAGATGGGACGGGCTGTGTGATGCGATCGCACTCCACAGAATCAGGCCGAAGCAGGCTTGCAGCTGAGCCCTCAGCCTCTTGCCCTAGCCTGCCTCCCTCTCCTGAAAGCACAGCCTTTGCCAACGGGATCCTGAATTGGAAAAAAGACCCAAAGCCCGTCTCCTCCATGTGCTGTCCAAGGCCCTCCATGTGCTTCCTGCTGCCCCTTACACTTGACCTTTCCATGTTCTCTACCCCGACCCCTCCTTTGCCTGTTCTACCACACAGACATGCACGAGCTCACACACGCACATGTGCACACACCAACACTAGGACGTGCATACCCGCACGTATACATGCATGCACGTAAATACGTGCACGTGGGAACACAGTCTCACACGTGCAGAAACAACACACAAGTGCATGTGTGCTCTCAGAAACGCATACGCACACACAAACACATGTACATACACACGTACACACAAAAGCACACATATACACAAATACACATGCCCATGTATGCATGCCACCACACTGCTATTTCTTGCCTTTATGGCTTTGTTCATCTTCTTTGCTCTTCCTAGAATGTCCCAATGTCCACTGTGTGGACCGGCTAACTTTATTCATACCTTCAGGCTAATCTCAGGGGCCACCTACTCCAAGAGGCCCTCCTGTTTGGGTCAGAGTCTCCTCCGTGCTGCCCGAGCACTCTGAACTTCCTTCTTTCAAAGTTCTGCCCGTGACAGTGGCATGACCTGCCCGTGCCCAGTTCCCTGGCTACATTATGAGATCCTTGATCAGCCTGAGTTCACGGATTTTTTTCTTATTGATTCTCCCCTACAGTGTTCCGTGTCCAGAAGATACTCATCAGTGCTTCCTGAATGAGCTGGGGAAGACCCGAGTATTAAAAAGACTCAAGTCTGACACAGTGGCTTATGTGGACACTCGTCAAAGTAAAAGGATTTTCTTTTAAGTATAGATAGAATAAGTTCTTTCTAGAACAACAACAACAACAACAAACCTGGGATCTCCTTTGGAAGATCTTCAACACAGAAGGTGGGAAGTTGGTAGCCGGTCACAGAAGCAGGGACACGCAGTGTGTGAGCCGTTAAGGGAGCCAGCCAAGCGCAGCGTCACTGCCCCGGGCAACGCTGTGTGACACACAAGGCCGCAGGCTGCCTGCCGCACCTGCTAACAACCCCAGCCAGTTCTCGGAGGTCCCCACGCCGGAGGAAGTGTTCCAGCTGTCGTCCCCCAGGGCCGGGGTCTCCTCCCCTGCCCCAGGAGCTCAGACGAGGCCGTGCATGGATGGACCATGTCATCCATTTATACCAACCACCAACTCACACGGGGGGGGCCAGACGGGGGGCCCTGCAGCAACCGAGAAGCACCACGCCTGCCAGCTCAGCGCTGCGTCTTTGATTCACGCTCTCAAGACACAGCCTGCATGCTCTGCTGACTCCCCCCAAAGCCCCTGCCCGGGCCTCCCGCAAGGTGGCCGGAGGAGGCTGGCTCCGCCCCTGCTCACTGCTCACTGCTCACTCCTGAGACTGTCTCACTGTGTTCTCAGGAAAGGCGCAGGGAGAGCCCACGGTAACCATGGTAACCGCACATGAAGCCAGCGCAGGTTCACCTGTGTGAGGCATCGTTTCACAGGTAAGTGCTAGCTAGTGACAGTGTGGCCTCAGGGACACAGTAGATCTGCAGGCTTCTCTTCCCTCCCCATCCTGGACCCCTCACATCAGAAACTGTGAGTGGGCCCAGCAGTCTGCGTCTTAGTGAGCCTTTCAGGCCATCCTGATGGACGTTCCAGTGTGAGAAGCGCTGGATTACAAGGTAGCCAGTCATAAGATCCCTGTCGCTTGACGGCCATCAGAGACCCACCCCACCGAGGGGTGCAGAGAGTCCCTGAGAAGGAGAATCACTGCCAAAGGTGACAGACAACGAGGGGGGCAGGAAAAGCTAGGCTGCTCACTCTCCCGTTGACGCCAGCCGCCCTCCTGTACATTAAGTAGATTCAATAAAAATAGTATCCACTATTTCCTTCTTGCCTTTTGGGTTAATTAAGGTTTACGAGCTCAAAGATAGTGGACCCCAACATAAGGGAGCTTATATAAAAGAGATAACACATCATGATGAAATGGGATTTATCCCAAGACTGTAGATTGGGTCAATATTCAAAAAACAATGTAATTCACCATGTTAACAAACTAACAGAAGAAAACGCATACGATCATCTCACTAGTCACAGAAAATACAAACTGCAACATTCATTCCTGATTAAAATGTCTCAGCAAACTAGGAACAAAAGAGAACTTGCTCAACTTGACAAAAACTTGTACGAAAGACCCTCAGCTCACGTCGCACTTGATGATGAAAGTCAGGATGTTTTATCCCTAAGATCAGGAATAAGTCAAGGATGGCTATCTCACCACTCACGGTCCACATTTTACGAGAGGTAAGTGCCATCAGGTGAGAAGAAACAAGATAATCCAGAGGGGAAAGGAAGAAGTGTCACATGTGACAGGATCGTTTCTGTAGAAAAATTCTATGGAACACAAGAACAGTTATGAGTGATAAAAAGTGAATTTAGCGAGGTTTCAGGATACAAGAATAAGATACAAAAGACAATTGCATTTCTATACACAAGCAATGAACTATAAAAAAGACTCAGGAATAAATATGACAAAAGATATACATAACAGTGCAAACTGTAAAACATTGCTGACTGAGATTAAAGACATAAATAAAGGGGCAGAGAAGCCAATTTTATTCAATAGTGTTAAAATATAAATTTTCCTCTAAACTGATCAACAGAGTCCATGCGATCCCAATCAAAATCCCAGAAAGCTTTTTTGTAGACATCGGTCAACGGAATCAATCTGAAATTCACATGGGAATGCAAAGGACCTAAAATAGTGAAAACAACTTGGAAATAAAAAAACAAAATGAGAGGGCTAACACTACTTGAATTTAAGTAGTGTTATGATAAGACTTTATCATGACAAGAATTATGATAAAACTTTAGTAACCAAAACCAATGTGCTCCTAGTATAAAAAGAGAAAGCAACAGAACAGAATAGAGATCCCGAATTAGACTCACACATAAATAGACGTCTCCCACCATGCACTGTGTGTTTCTTCGGTGCCTCGCACTGCGCCGAGTTCTTGAACATGCTAGAACACTCTCTCACTCTCTGCGCCACACTTATACACTAACTAGTGTGCTGGAATCAGAGAATTGAGTGCACCTGCTGGAGTGACCCAGGTACAGTGGGAGAGCTTGGGGATGAAAGGACTACGTGTTTCTTCACCTGTGGAAGGAAGTGGACCGTAAGTGATGACCAGGTAGACAACCACAGCATGTATCCTGTCTGATCCAGCCCCTTCCTCCCTCCCTGATCTTACAATTTGAAATCGTTTATGCCTGTGCAGGTAGGTGTCACCTGCCTTCAAAGACTGGAAAGGGATCAGCCAGGGGAGCACTCACTTCCCACTTGGATCTAACACTCCACCAGGGCGGTTTCATGTCCTGGATGTTTGTCCTGCACATTTCATTAATCTCATCCCCAGCAGGAATGGATACAGCCAGCCTGCACTGTGAGCTTCTCTGTGTCCTTTTTTTTTTTTTTTTTTTTTTTTGCATCTGGCCCCCAAACCAGGGCTCTGAGCTCCTTCCCCGAGCAGCACTGAAGGCCCTGTTTCAGAGCAAGAGCAGGACAGGTGTGTGGCTGGCTGTCTTTCTCCACAAAATGACAGCCCAGCCTGCAGCTCTAATAACACGGAGTACTGAGCGCTAATGACAAGCTGTCTCTGACACATGACACTGGCGGAGAGAGTGTCTGATCACATTGAGGCGGATGACTCTCGTTGGCACTTTCGACTCCCCTTCTGTTTTCCCTGAACCAAACGAAGCCTGCCTCTAGCTGGAATTTTGTAAACAGGAGTGACAATTAAGGTGTTCTATGCACGCTTTCCTTTCAAAACCCAGATCTTGTCTGAGGAAGTTCTCTGCGGAAGACTTAAAAACACTGTTATTATATATAAAAAAAAAAAAAAGACACTTCCCAGACTTCTGGTTCTAAGGGCAGATATACGGCACGCGAAGAAATTAAACAGCATGAATAAAATGCTGACAGAGAGGAAGATGAAAAGAGGGCCACGTCCTACGCTGACATCCTGGTCCTTTGGCACGATCAGCTGCTGTTGCATATGTGTTATCTCTAGATAATCAAAACCTGCTCATCTAGCAGCAGCATTAATTGAAATCACTGAGCTGTTTTAATGAAAACTATCCTAAAACACACAGTACGGTGTCCTATTGTCTAAAAAGAGAACAGTGAACGTAATTTAAACTTGTCTTGATGAATCATGCTAATTTAATAAAGTACATTAAATACATACAGTGAGGTTTTAAAAAATTTTTTTTTGTCAGCAGTATTTCTGTTGTTAGTGGGCATTCTCACTTGCTGTGGGCTGGCAGTCTAATCCCAGTTGGTTAGGATTATATGTAAAGTGAAGGTCATTAAGGAATACATAGTAAAAAAAATGCACGATTTTAACACCAAATGCTTTGGAGAAATTATTTTTCATATTAAAGGCCTTTCTTTGCGCATTTAGGGTTAGATTCTAAAAAGCTGATATGTGTGGAAGAACTATTTCCATCACATTAATAAAATATAGGGAATATAACAACAACAATCTCTAAGAATTTTGTAACTAAAAATACTTTTTATATAGTGGTTTTTTTTTTAATTCTCAAAACTGAGTCCTAAGGCAGTAAGTGATTCTTTAAAGTCACCCTTTCACTATGAAAATTAAAACTTTGACTTAAAGCCTATGTATTTATGAGAAAGAAACCAAAACCCTGTACATCATAAAGTTTCAGGTATTTATTAAACATAACTAGTTTGCAGAGACTGTCCTGGATTTGGTGTTGATTTAGGTTAGTCTCTACACTTTGCATCCATTGCCTCTATATTCATTGTATTTTGCAATGAGAATTTTTATATAGGAGGAAGAGACATTTAAGTAACCTATGAACCCTCAGATAAACTATATTCATCACATTCGGTATAATTATGGTGAGAAGTTTATATTATTATACTCTAATACCTTGGTCTGTAATAGTTTACATGCTGACCAGACGATTCATTAATACAACACTTCTCGAATACTCTAGATAAACAGAACTTTATGGAGGATGGGCAAGCACGGGTTGGTTGCCTGTTTTTATAAATAAAGTTTTATTAGAATACAGACATACTCATTGATTTATGTATCTTCTATGGTTATTTTTGGCCCTACTACCACAGAGTTGAATAATTGAGACATAGACTCTAGGACGCTAAAGCCAAAAATATTTATTGTTCAGTTTTGTAAGGAAAAAAAAAAACATTTCTTGAAAGGGATTTGGGGAGTTCAGCACGGATGGTTTTCTGATGTGTCCATTTGACTAGGCGGAGTCCTCACTCAAACATTAGCCTGGTGTTGCTGGGAAGATATTCTGTAGATGTGATTAAAGTTCACACTCAGTTGACTTTAAGGAAAGATTTTCCTAGATGATCTGGGTGGGCCTGACTCAATCAGCTAAAAGACTTGGTGTGTGGGGCTGAGCCTCCCCCAGGGAAGAGAGCCCACCTGTGACGGCAGAGCTCAGCCTGTGTGCAGAGATGTCCAGCCTGCCCTTCCCGACGGCCTGCTCACGATCACTTCGGCCGGCCTCCACGATCGTGTAGACCGACTCCTTGAATAAATTCCGAACATACTGTCATCTTGTTTGGTGAAACTTATCAGAATTGTCATTTTACTTTGACGTTTGATCATGGGAAAAGCAAGGATATGGTTTTCTTCATTCATCACTGCTCTCCATCTTCTGTCTAAACTATGGGGCCCACTCCATAAATATTTGCTGAATAGATGAAGTCTTATCCTGGAATAAAACTTACTCTCCATTGACTTTGGTCTTTTGAAATTCCCCCTGGCAGTGGTCCACAGTTTTCAGTGTCCTGGTCTCGCCCATCTTTTGTTAAGCTGGATTCAGAGTATTTTGTCTGTTATGCTCTTGCCAATGGAATTGAGTCTATGTTTCGTTATTTATTGTTGGCGTACAGAAATGGGATTAATTTCTGTATCTTTCTCTGGCCTCCTGCTACCTTGCTGAATTTACATAATAGTTCTAGGAAGCTTTTTTTTATAGTTTCCTTCGGATTTTTAAATCAGGCCTTGTGCAAATAGGAGAGGTTAACTTCTTTTAGGCCTCCTATCTCTTTACTTCGACATATTGCACCAGTGGGGACAAATCCAGGACAGTATTGAAAAGGAGTGGGAAGCGGACATCGTCACCTTGACACCAATCCTGGGTGGAAGAAACTCAGTCCTCCACCTTTAAATTCAATGCCAACTCCAAGCTTTGGAAGATGCTCTAGTGGGTTCGGAAATTCCCTTCTGTTCCTAGTTTTCTGAGAGTTGTCATCATAAAAACAAGTAGAATTCTATCATAAATTTTATCTTTTTCTCTGCATCTTTGGCAATAGTCATGTGGTTTTCACCTTTACTGCATTGATATGGTGTACTGCTGCTGTAACAAATTAGCACAAACTTAGTGGTTTAAAACAACGCAAATTTCTTATCTTATCTTACAGTTCTGTTGTTCAGAAATCTGAAAAGGGTCTCAGTGAACAAAAATCAAGATGTCCGCGAGGCTACTTTCTTTTCCGGAAGCTCTAGGGCAGAGGATGTTTTCTCGCCTTTCCCAGCTTCTAGTCTCCCATACTCCTTGGCTCATGACCCTTTTCTGCCACCTTAAAAGCCAGCAAGGGTGGGTAAGCTCTTCTCACATGGAATTACTCTGACCTCCCCCTCCGTAGTCATATCTCCCTCTGCCTCCCTGTGTCACTTACTAGGACCTTGGGATTACACTGGGCTCACTCACATAATTGCCCCATATCACGCTGTTTAACCCAGATCACATTTGCAATGTTATTGGGAGCCATTCTTGCTGAATGCCCTACAGACAGGGTTAAAGTTGCCTGCAAGCTAGAAGTTTGCAGGGCAGGTGGGCTCGTTACTGAAGGAGGAAGATTGGCTTAAGGGAAAGAGTTGAATGTTCCTTGCCCCAAGGAATAAGAAACAGAAAACAGTAACAAGGATGTTTTGGAAAAACTTATGTAAAGGTCAGAAATTGTTTGCATATCTGTGGGTGTTGCTTCTCATGCACATCCTAGGGTATAAATATGCTGTGCTTAATAAACTCAGGGCGCAGTATTCACTGTTAGCCCTCCTGACTCTATCTTCTGTCTCTCTCTCTCTCTCTCTCTCTCTCTCTCTCTCTCTCTCTCTCTCTCTCTCTCTGTCAAACACTCATCCTCAAGGAAAACACTAATTACACAGTAAGGAAGGAAACCCTCTAGCAATTCTAACAATTTCCGCATCTGAAGTCGTTACGTTGTTTCCAGGTGGGGCTTTGCCAAGTAAGAGCACTCCGCATCCTTGGTAAACAGCTATTCCTTTAGTGCACAGGACATGCTCCCTAATAATGGTGGGATTAAGTTCTTTGGCAAGAGCCTTGACTTTCCATAGTCATAATTGGAGGGAAGGAAAAGATAGGACCTATTACTGCAGTTAAAAATATAACATTATAACAGCACTGAAATTCCACCTGAAAATATCGCTTGATTGATTACAGTCAGTTGGTTGAGAGGGGTGGGAATTTTCTTATACATCCGTGTCGTCTGTGTGTGTGTGTGTGTGTGTGTGTGTGTGTGTGTGTGTGTGTAACTGTGTTGTTTCTTCTAATTACCTGGAAAACAGACCTGCTTCATAATGCATTCCCCACGCATACTTTTTCATCCTAAAATGCTAAAATACCATGAATATTTTAATAGACCAATTAATAATTCTAACTCCTTTACAGAATTTTTTTATCAACAATAAAGGAATTATGAATGATTTGTTTAATTTCAAGGAAAAGGAAATACATACTAGAATTACCCATTTCTGGGAATCCAATGATTTATGGCTAACACCCTTTTCAATCATATCGTGCAACCGGGCTGTGAAGGAAAAAGACATAAATCAGAAGATCACTACAAATGTAGAAAGATAATTTTATGCTTCCTGTAGGAGTGGGACAGTCAGGATCTGTGTCACCCTGACAATGACAATCTGGAGTCTGAGGTCTTCAACTGTAGTGCCATGGCAGCAAGCCACACATTGGACTTAGTCCTAGTTTCTGGATCCTCGCAAGCCAGTGATGAGCCAGTCATTCACTCTCTAGCAATTTATTTTACATATTATAAGCAAGTGAAGTTCTTTTTTTCTTTCTCACTTTCCTTCCAATGAATATGCTCCAGAATTATTTCCATTCGTATAAGGAATTCCCATTCATCTGAATTTATTTGTTAATAATTATAGTTTGAAATATCCTTTGGGGTCCATCCCACTCTGAGTTAAGAACTGTGGTCAAATAAAATACAAGGAGGTATAATTCATTACTCTCCATTTTCAGGCATAAAGTCTAACAGAGCAAAAATAAACAAACATGCAAATAAATAACAAACTAACAAACAGCAATGCACTTTCGGAGGCTGCCTTATTCTGAGAAAGGTCTAGCTGTTTTTTTTCTGTGTGATTTGGATGTTCTCAAACCTTCAGCATCTCCAATATTGCTATAACAGAATTCATTACCTAGTGTCTACCGGTGTTTGTAACTCTCTTTGTCTACTGAGTTAGTCATTTTATAATTAAGAATCGATTCTTCCAAGATTCCTCTGTTCCCACAGAGATAATCAGGTTATCTAGATTTCTCAGAATCCATTAATCATAAAGAATCCCAGATAAAAACAAGTAAATCATACACTGAAATAACAATGCTTTAAAAAAGCCATAAGCTGAACTTCCGTTCCACCATGAGCCTCATCAGGAGCAGAGTGGTGGTCAACGTTTTTTGGTCTGCAGGGGTCTGACTTCGGTGATGAAACCCCTAGGAAAGGAATAGATGCTTCCTCCCCATGGAACTCCTCTGCTTATAAAATCAGAAAAGCTAATCCTAACTCAGGTGACCATCATGGGCATCCCCGGCCTCTTGTCCAGTTCCCAGACCTACGTCAGCTCTTGACCCAGGGCCCATAATAGAAGAGACAGAGGTCAAGTTCTCTGAGGAAGAGTTCTGCAGTGTGGCCACAGAGGTCAACAAAGGAGGTGGACAGAGCTTCTGGAAAGTTCCTGTGAGAGAATTGCAGAATGGACTCTTGGGCTCTAGGAGCAAAGCCACGTACTCTTCCACTAACAGCGATCTTGCATTTGAAAAGCAACCCCTGGCTTGATTCGGGATCTGGTGAAGACGGAATGCCCCCTGTGGGTCGCCAAGTGACCACGAAACACAAACCATCTCTCGTTAAATGCAGATTCTCTGACCCACTGAACCATTTAAAATTGATGTTCACAGATGTTCTCAGTTATAAAATGGACATGGCACTGCATCAGCTATTCGGTGTCATGCTCTTCAGCTGGTTTTACCTGGATCACAGCGGCTGGCGTGACTCACTGGGGACTATTGGTAACAGTGTACCATGTGTACCTGTAAGATGGGTCCAATCAGGTCTGGAAAGGATGGCCAAGATTACTATGATAGTCGATACTACTATTCACCTCTTCATTAACCAGCATCTATTTTAGATGGCTTAAAAAGTTAAGCAATTTGCCCAAGATTGCTTAAATTTCCAAAGGCTCTATTTATCCTGTTAACTCCATGAAACATCCAGGCGAAAATTCATTCTGGCATTACCTTATTACAGTGTATCATTTTCTCTCCTGAGTTATATCTGTGTGAAAACGATCATAAATAACTACAGGAAATAAGTGTGTGCCTTTTGTGGTTATAGTCCTGTGAATAATCTGTTTAATGCATGAAGAAGAGTTGAAAAGATAGAAACTTGGACAAGGAATGAGTCAATAAGAGTCAAAGCTGAAAACATAGTTTCAAAGAAAGGAGAAATTATTTCAGGGGGAGGTGGTTAAAGGTAAGAAATGAGTTAAACATCTAAGAGTTAGTGTCAAAGGTTTTGACCTGGTCAGAAAGAGCTACCGACCCAACAGTTGGAAAGTGGAAATGAATCAGCCTGTTCAGGTGGTACAGGCAGCCTGGTGGGGTCTTCACCGGGGTCCATTGTTGGGAGCCAACCCATAGGAAAGTTTAACTGAGAAGTTAACCTTTGAACATAAGTCTCACAAGTCTCGCTAGGCTCCTAGGAAAGTCCAAAAGGGCAAACACAAGATAAGCCCGGAGATGACTGCAGATACCTGCAACCCAAGGTATCCTGTTTGCTTAACCACCTACCAGCAGACCATTAAGGGCTGCCGGAGCCACAGATCACCCCATGCCTACTTCCCCCCTTTCTTTGAAAATATATATACCCTTGTGTGTAAGATAAACTTTGAGGCTTGATCAGAACTTTGTCTTGCCTCCATTCTTCGCGTCTCCTGTCCCCCATTCTCTTGCAGATTGTCTCCTCAAGTCTCACGTCTGGTTGGAGCTCCCGTTAGTCGTCCCGTGGGAAGGGACAGTTCATCCAAGAAGGTCTCAGGGAATCAAAAAGGAATAGCTAATCTCTAAGCTGACTTCCAAATACTATAGTCTGTGGAGCTATCATCTTGATATCGTCTTTTTCTTTTTTAACCAGTGTTTTCTTTCTTGCCACTGAATGGCTCTTGAGTCAGCAGATAAATATAAGCGGTAACAACAACACGGGGATTTGTAGCTGCAAATTTGTGACCTGTTCTCTGTCTTCCCCAAGCCATTGATTTCATGGATCCCAGTGTTAAATTGCAGCATTGCTAAACCTTCTAGGCAGGAAAGCTTATTTTCTTGGTGAACTCTTTATAATTTTTACTGACTCTATACTCCCTTTCTCCCATTTTATTTCTAAATAAAGAGAAAATAAGAGGAAAGAGGTACCTACATAAATCACTGAGTGTGGACAATTACTATATCAAGGCAAAGTGAATCCACTGGCTATAGTTACCACAGTCCTCTGTGAACCTACAAATAGATCATTCTTACCACTGTGTGTTTTCATCAAAGGGAGAGAGAACAAACTGTCTCGTTTGTAATTAGAGGCTTATCTAACACTTCCTGAACATTTATTGGTCTCTAGACAGCTTCCCTTTCAGCCTGAAGGAGAAGCCATCAAAGCTGGAGCTTTGAGTTCCCCCGGTTCTGGAAGTCTGTACAATTGGGGTGTCCTGACTCCTGTTCTGATGTTAAATCCCTTTCTGAACATAATTAATGTACCCTGTTTGAGTAAGGATACCAGGCATGGGTGGAAATAGATGTCAGGTACCAAGTGACCATGTCTGCATAGCTTTCTCCTGGCCGCAGTAATTGATTCAGGGATGGGGCTCATTGACTAATCAGAGACAAAAAGAAACATTCTCAGCATTTTACTGGTGCTTGAAGAGGGCCTTGAAACTGGGTGGAAAAAAATTCTGAAGCTACTTGAAAACACATAATCCTGAGTTTGCTTAATCATAAGAATCACAAGCATTATCCATTAATAAGAAGTTGACATTTATTACGCAGTTACTATATATAAGACCCTGAACTCCATTTTTTCTATGAATTATGTCTTATAAGTAGCATGCAGGAGGTAACACTATCATTCCCACTTGAAGTAGAGGTGGAGATATGTCACCGAGATCCTCCCTTGAGAAAGAACTGTCAGTCTAGCTGCTGGAAAGCTAAGCGAACCGCCTTTAGCTATCAAATGCAGGCTGTTTCAACTCAATACAGAACAACTTTAAAAATTCATTTTAGCTTCAGAGCTCCCTATGGGATCAGCTGAGGCTGGTGTCAGCTCTGCGTCCCCCTCTGCTCATTCACACTTCTTTCCCTCCCTTCCTTAGATGCAGACTCCATGGACATAACATCCCTTAGAAACATGCCTAATAAACCTCCCTCACACTAATCTTCATCTCAGACTCTGCTGTCCAAAGAACCCACCTGAAACACCATTTTACAGAGGAAATAATAAAACAGGACACCTTGGTTAAACTCGTCCCTTGGCTGAGTGTGCTTAAGTATATAAATCCTGCTTACAATCACCAAGTCTGATCTGGAATTTGGTACTGGACTCTGGACTGTATCTCTAGGAAGGAAGGCTGGTAAGATCTCTTGGAGGGAGCCTGACGATGCTGGGCCTGAGCTCTACCCCTACAGAAGCAAAGAAGGCCCAGTCCATTAGAAACTGCTTGCCATGCTAGGCAACTACAGGAGATGACCCAGAGCCACTTGCAGTAGCATACAAGAAGAAACGTTATCTCATTCTCTCCAACTCAAAGCCCCTGCTAAGAATATCAGTAAAAAACAAAGATTCCAGGCATTTTAGCAAGTGATTAACTGAAGAAAGAGCATCCTACAAATTAAATTCCCTTAATATGGCCTTCTATGTTTCCGTTGTGCAGACTTCAGGTTAATTAAAATTATTTCCAGTAAGAGGTACAGGAAGACTAATTTATGCAATTGTTTGTAATCATCACTTCCTGTGGTCTTTTGAAATATTATATTTGAAGCTATTATCATTTTTAAATTGCCCTTTAAAGAATTTCTTGGGGGCTTCTGGTCAAGATAGTGCAGTAGGTAAACACCGTGCTCACCTCCTCTCAAAGCCACATCAAAATGACAACTAAGCTACAGAGTAGCTATCATTAGGACCTGCCTGAAGTCTAGCTGAACAGAAGTCTTACAACTAGGGACACACAGAAGAGGCCACTTCAAGACTGGTAGGAGGGGCAAGGATGAGGAACTGGCTGGTCCCACACCTACCTGTGACGGTTGAGAATTGAGAGAAATATCTAGACAGTGGAGATCCCCCGGGAAGAGCTCAAACAAGACTCCTCATCCCAGGGTCCCAGTGCTAGGAAGAGAAGTCTCCACAACTCTGGCTGTGAAAACCAGCGGAGAATGTGGCTGAGTGAGACCAAGGGCTGTAGGAGTCACATACTTTCCTCTTAAGGGCCTAAAGGGAATCACTGCTGATGGACTCACTCTCTCTGAGCTCCAGCACTGGGGCAGCAGCTTGAATGGCACCAGGAACATACAAAGAGGAACTGAGGTGTCTGGCTTCAGGGTGAAGGCTGGAGTGGCAGCTCTCTCCCAGACAAAAGTGCTGGCAGAATCCATTGTTCCTTTGTCTTCCCTGCCAGGCTTGCAGACTCAGGCAGGCGCCATATCTGAGTCTCCATCAAAGTAGCTAACATTAATTGCCCTGCCCTGGTGATTCCAAGACCCTGCCCCTCCCAACATGGGCCCGCCCAAGCAGCCTCCAGTGGCTTTTCCAAATAAACAGCCGGCCTTGGCTCAGGCTGCAGACTTTGCTAACATTTCTCAAAGGTTCAAAAAACCTAAACAAGTAGTATCCGGCCTCAGCATGCCCCTTACCCCTTGCTGAGCAGCACCAAGCCCGGCACTAGCGGCAGCTGGCCTCAATTTGTAACTTGGCCTCTTAAAGCACTTTCAAGCTCAGCATGGGGACCGACCATCTGCAGATTGCTTGATGACTCATGCCAGGTGGCCCTGGTCAGGGCACAGGCTGCAGCTGAACTTGACCTGTGGCAGGCCCCTCCCAGGAGGCCCCATCCTGCACACTCAGTGGACAGCTTCAGTCTGAGCTGGAGCACCACCCAGGGTCACATGTGAGGATGACACCAGAGCCCTGCTAAAGTGAATCGTGATCTGTAGGGCCGGCCCCTGCACAACAGCTCCTCCCCTGGTCACAGCCGGTCATCATAACCAATCAATCCAAGGGTCAGTCCTGCCCATTGACATGCCAATAGCAATCAAGGTTCAACTACAATGGGAGGGCACACATAAGTCATACAACAAACACTCCTGGAGCATCCAGCTCGAGTGACCAGGGAAGATAGTGCTGATGGGACCCACAGCACACATACCACAGAAGACCACGCTACTAAAACAGGGAGACACAGCAGCCCACAAAGAAACATGCCTAAATGAAGGAACAGAACAAAGTTTCAGAAACTCAACAAAATGGAGACTAGCAATCTACCAGATGCAGAGTTCAAAACACTGGTTGTAAGGATGCTCAATGAACTTAGGGGCAGAGTAGATGAACTCAATGAGAACTTTAATAAAGAGATTTTTTTTTTAAAAGATAAAAATGGAGATAGAAAACAAAAAAAGAACCAGTCAGTAATGAAGAGTACAACAACTGAAATGAAGTCTCCCTTCGAAGGAATTAACAGTAGATTAGATGAAGCAGAGGATCAATTCAGAAATTTAGAAGATAAGGTAGCAGAAAATATCCAATCAAGACAGCAAAAATAGAACAGAATCCCCTCAGAAGTAAGGGTAGTTTAAGGGGCCTCTGGGATGATACTTATATGAGACAAAATAGACTTTAAAACAAAGGCTATAACAAGAGACAAAGAAAGATTCAGTTATCTCACTTCTGAGTATTTATCTGAAGAAACCCAAAACATTATTTAAAGGGACATGTGAATCCATACATTCATTGCAGCATTATTTACAGCAGCCAAGATATGGAGGCCACTTGGGTGTCCATCAATGGATGAATGGTTAAAGAAGAGGAATATTGCTCAGCCATAAAAAAAAAGAATGAAATCTTGCCATCTGCAAAGACATGAATGAACCTAGAAGGTATTGTGCTGAGTGGAGTAAGTCAGACAGAGGAAGACAAACGTCATTTGTGAAATCTAGAATAAACAAACAACCGAAATAAGCTCATAGATACAGAGAGCATTTGGATGGTTGTCAGATTAGAGGATGGGGCAGTGAGTTACAAATTGGAAGTTACAAAATAGTCATGGGGATATAGAGTATAGCACCGGGAATATAGTCAGTAGTGTAATTACTATGCATGGTGTCAGATGGGTACTGGATTTATCTGGGTGATCACTTCATAAGTTATATAAATGTCTAATCACTGTGTTATACTCCTGAAACAAATATAATATGTCAAACTAGAATTGTAAAAACTAAAAATGTAAAAAAAATTTTAAAAGAATCTCTTGGGGGTCAGTGTGATTGAAGAAGATGATACCTATTAAATGATGAAATAATAAAACATTCTATAAGAAAAGATTTATCCAATGGGTCTTCAGATGGCACTCATTTATCTAGTCATGGGAAAAAATAAAAATGTGTAATTTCAAAATGTTTATAAGCATATAATTTAAGATTAGTAGAAATAGTAAACGGAATTCGAGAGTAATGAAAATGTGTAGAAGATAAAAATATATCAAAAAAAGAAAGTAAACAAATGGAGAATAACAATACTAAAGATCAGCATTAAAATGCCAATTTAATTTTAGCATCCTAGGGTGCTAAAAACCATCTGAAACCCCCTTCTTAGCAAAAGTACGAAATTGTTTATACCTGGAGACCTTTATTAAGAATGTATGTTCAAATTTATAATCAAAATTCAAACATGAAATGTAATAGCTATTTATAGATATTCTTCGATAAGAAACATAGATGAAATCCATCTAGTCCATTGGAAGTAGAATGGAATAATTTTTAAATTTCTCTTTCTTAATAGTCTTAGAGATGTCCTTTTGTGGTTAAAATAAGTTATTCAAAAATTATACAACCATCTCTGCATTTTAAAGATTTTGTGTGTGTTGCTTTTGTTGTTTTGTGGTGGGAGAGGCAGGTGGGAGAAGTGACACAGAAGAGAAACACAACACACGAGGGTCTTACATACAAAACAAGCAGACAGAAGAAAAAGCAAGATAGGCCTGAACAGCCACCCACCTTAGTTCTAGAGCCTGCCCGCCGGAAGCAGGACCTCAGCTCGACTGGGTTGTAGATTGCCATGATCTACCGATGGAGAAAAACCAGACTGCCCTCAACAAATGATACCCAGTCGTGATAATTCAGTTGGCCAAATTTGCTTCTAATGAGCCTTCATTACAGTTTGATATGTGAGCGAAAAGCTTGCCTCATCGATAAAAGAGCATCCATCAATCCTAGCAGCCACTGTCTTTGTCAGCTTTGAAACACTGACCTAGACCAGAGATGAGAGCCGAAGGCTTGGGAGCCCCCCGCCATCCCCAGGTCTTGCCTTCATCTGAAAGCATAAAATAAATACGTAAGTGAGAATCCAGATATGCTGAACACAGTGTAGCCCGAGGGACAGGGCTCTTGGGAACTCCAGGCAGCGTCAGTGGGCAGCTCAGAAGCACAGCGTGCCCGATTTTCAGAAGTCCTAGTTACACTCACGCCCATCACTGTCTCCAGAATAAATGAATTCAGCTAAGCCAGTCGCTCTTGTCTCCGGTGTTGCTCGAATCTCATACCATGTTTACGTGATACATCTCATTCAATCCAAGCTCCTCCATCACCCAGAAGGAGCAGCAGCAGCCACATCGCCCTCCCTGGCAGCTGTGTCCAATTCGGAGAGTTTTCAGAGCTCTCAAAGAAGGCAAATAGATTGTCAGTCTTTTGACGCACTTATTCAGTCTGATGTCTTGTAAGAAAGAAACTTGGTGAAGTCATTCTACTGGTAGAAATGTGTATAACCAAAATTAGTGGGCATGAGCCTTCGCAGCTTCGCAGATGAAACAGAGAGCTATTTGGACACGCTGTCATGGGGAGCTGTTCTTTGAATGCTCCAGGGCTGTTTCCACCGAAATCCTGCATCCTGCATCCTTGCTCTGAGAGCCCTTGGAGACTGAGTTGTTCCAGCTGTTCTTTATCTTTATCTCCAATACAAATCACGACATCCAGCAAGCGCTATGGAGCATGAGAATCACATAGCACACACGCTGATATTCTCCGTGCATGGGATGTGTGACTCAGAAGGAAGAGCAAGTGAGATTGTAATCTCAAGGAAAACCCACAGCCACGAGCTCAAGGCTGTGTGTGTGTGGCTGATCTGTACGCCACTGGTGATGCAAATGGAAGAGAATGCCTCCCCATACCAAAGACATCTTCAGAGCCCACAGCTTTCTAGAGGGGCTGATGGCTGTGTCATTCGAAGGCACGAGTGTAGAATAAAATAATCTTGGAAATAAGAATCTTGGAAATAAGAGCACATTCCCATGGAATGTGCTCACCTTCTTGGGTCCCGAGATTCTGTGTCTTGCAGGGGGAAAGTCACTTTACAAAGTGGCACACAAGTAGCCAGTTAACCAATTGTATGCATTGCTCTTACGATGCGGGTGTCAACCCATTCACCCCTAGGGAAAGACGGCATACAAAAAAGCAGGCTGTAGGGAAGCGGAAGCAAGTGTGGAAAGGCTTTGGGAATGTGGAAATACTGTTTGTGAGGGCCGTAAGAAAAAGAGGGGGTGCAGAGGGGAGCGCTGCGCGGTGCTTTCTGGAAGAGCAATGCAAAGCAAGTGGAAAATCAAAGGGAGGAGTAGGAGATGGTCCGAGACCGGACCCAGCCAACTTTGAAGGCCATGGTCCTTTCCTCTGAGTCCGCTGCCACCAAACAGCGACATCGGGGTGGCGGTGGGCGCAGCAGCAGCAGCAGCAGCAGCTGCGGGAACCCGGGTCCAGTTGCAGTGGCCAGGAATGGACGGCGTGGGGCAGCGGGCTGGGCGCCGGCGGGTTCAAAGCCCCGGGGCGCGGCCCCCCTCCCCGCTCTCCGGGCCCGCTCGCTGCGCCCCCTCCCGGACACACGGGCGCGCGCGCGCCAGCCCCGCGCCCCGGGCGGGCTCGCCTTCAAGTCAGCCCAGAGAGAGACCGTGACAAGAACCCTCTTTCTCCTGGTGTCACAAAGCCTTAAAGAAAGAGCCCCTCCAACCTGATCCCCGAGCTTCAGCTCCATCCCCCTTCCCAAGCTTTTCTCCAGGAATAAAATGACTCAGGGACAGGAGGGTCCACGAGGCACCGGGAAGGCTGAACCCCGAAGGTTTCCCCCCCCCCGCGCACGGAGCGCCTCACGTTTGCAGTTTCTCATCGGGGGATGGGAGGGGAGAGGAAAGGGGGGTGGCTTAGGATTTTCCGTGCCGACTCGGGTTTGGGGAGGGGTTGGTGGAGCGCCCCGCTCCCAACCTGGTCCCCTCGGAGCGACAGCGAAGGCGAGGATGGGTGGCGGTGGGCGCCCCCGGGGTCTCCAGCTCGGTCCCTCCCCGGCCCCGCCCTGCTCCCCGCCCCCTGCTCCGCCCCCGCCCCCCGCTCCCCGCAGAGCGCTGCGCCGCCGCCTCTGTCCAGCGCGCGGCGCTGCGCTCGCTCGGATTCCCGGGGCCGCGTCGCTGGGTGCGCGGACAGCCGGGCTCCGCTGGCAGTCGCCTGGAACTGAGTAGCATCCACTGAATCTGCGGCTCTCATGACGTCTCCCTGCGTGGTCCAGCACTTTTCTCCCAGCCGGGGCTTTTTTTGCAGCCACTCTTGGCTTCTCGCGCTGCCCTGCTCGCGGCCCGCCTCCCGCGCCCCTGCCCACACGCACCCCGCTCCGGCCCGCCCGCGGCCCCCGCGCGCAGCCCTCCTCCGCGCTCGCGGCCACGGGGAGCCGCTGTGAAGACGGCCGGCCGCACCTGGCCGGAGAGGTCGGGCGGGCGGAGGGGTGAGACCCGCGGGGAGCGGGGAGCGAGCCCCGGAGCTGGGTGCAACGCGCGGAGAATGGAGACCCCCAACAGCCTCCCCGAGCCGCTGTGAAATCTGAGCCTCTCATTCCAGCGGGTTTTTTTTGTGTTTTGTTTTTTCCTTTTTTATTTATTTTTATTTTTTTATTTCTTCCCCTCGCCATCCATCGGGCAGCGAATGGTTACAGCTCGCTTCAATTCCGAGAGAGGAGATCATGATTGAGTGAAGCCGCCCTGTCCGCAGCAAGGTAAGCGGAGCGCTGAGTTGCTCGAAGGAGAGGAGCTGGCATCAATCCGGGCAAGACCGTCCGTGCCCTCGGGTCCCCCACCCCCCTCTCCCCTCCCCGGGCGCCGCCGCCGCCGCCGCCGCCGCATGCCTCTCCACTCGGATGCGAAGCAAGATGCCCAAGGCAGGGGGAAAGGGAGACGCCGGTTACATAACAGAAGGGAAATCTGTTTCATAGGGGTTTGCATTAGCAACCGAAAACTCGCCGGGTGAGCGGGGGGCGGGGAGGGCGGGGAGACGAGGGGTCTCCATGCCCTGGGCTCCGAGAAACCCAATGATTGCGGACTTCAGGTCAACACCCGTTGGCAAAGACGAAACGCACTGATTAGCTAGCTGCCAGGGGCGGCTCGAGGTGTAGTCCTTTACAGTTGGGAAAAGCCCATTGTCTTCGCGAAAAGCTGTATCCTTGTTCTTTTTTGCGAGAGAGATGAGAGAGAGAGAGAGAGAGAGAGAGAGAGAGAGAGAGAGAGAGAGAGAGAGGAGTGAGGGGTGCGAGAGAAACAAGCAGATAATAGAAGACAACTGATGAGTGTCCTCTGTCAATATAACCAGATGTGCGAGATGATAGCTAGGAACAGTGAATAGTGGACGCTCTCCCCAGAAGTAAACTGAATTATTTTGTAATTGGAGGGGGGAAGCCTTCAGACAAAAATGAGATGTTCACGGCTCTTAGGTGGTTGGATGAATCCGCTGACTTGCTTCCTCCTGGGTATATTTTCATATATTTTCATCAAGACATGAGGCTTGAATATTTTTAAGAGACATAACAGTAGTATTCCCCAAATCCAATACAAACCTGGGGTCGAGCCACAGGTATATCTCTTGTACCAGGCTCAATATGGAGACACTCTCTCTTAGGGAACAAACATATCTTCCTAGGAACAGCCACAGAAATGGGGTGAGGTTCGTGGAAAAACAAAATACCAGAATTTTCCAAAGAATCCCGCCTCCACTCCTAAAAAAAGGAAGGGAGAGGGGAGGGAAAAAAAAAAAACCTCGTGTTTGGGAGTTGGAGATTCATGATACGTGGAGAGTGTCTCCTGCCTGCTTTCACCCAAAGTCTGATGGTCCAAGGGAGCCCCCACTGAACGGGGTGCAATGCCACATCCCTGCCAGCCCCGTCCCCTACCTACCTTTCTTCAGCCTGATAACGGAGGAAGGGGATGTTAGGAGCCGCTGGAAAGAAAAAAGGGGGATTGCTACAGTCAGGGCTGAGCTAAGCTTCGCCCATTTTGCCTAGAGAAAGAGAGAGCTCTAATCTCCATGGCGACTCAGGTGGGAGGGGGAAGGCAGATCCAGTTACAAAAAAAAAAAAGTTGGACAGAACTTTCCCAGCTTCAGGCAGAAAAATAAAATAAAATAAGCCACCAGTCGCGTGCCCTGTAGAGGGGTCCAATGGCATCGACTCTGCCCAACTTCTGCCAGCGACCCGCGAGGGGGCGCCTACGACCGGCCGGCGCCCCGAAAGCCTCCCAAAGTTGCCCCGGGCCCGCGGAGATGGTTAGGGAGGCGGGTTCCGTTCAGCACCAAGGCCAGAGCACGGGCGCCAGGGGAGGCAGGTTCCGGATTCAGCACCAAGGCCAGAGCACGGGCGCCGGGTTCCCACGTCTGGTCCGCGGCCCCAGCGAGCTGTACCTATCAGCTCCTCCTTAGGTCGCTGCAAGTCGATCACTTTCTATATAAAGGGCTGGTTCCCTTGCCTGAGCAGAATCTGAGTATCTGCTCCTCCACGGAATTGCGTGGGAAAGAGAAGCTTGCACATCATCCACTTCACGCATGGCGGTGCATCAGAGCAGCTATTCAAAATCAAGAACACTGAAACAGCAGAAGATCTCAGATGAACTGAGAATGAAGAAGGAGCAGGTCCTCGAGGGGAGGAAAGGGTTGGACGCGCGCGCACACACACGCACACACACACACACACACACACACACACACACACACACCACGGATCAGTCCTTCAGGAAATGTTTCTAGTTTCAGCCTTTGGCTTTAAAAGCATCGTCCATTTATTCTTCACCCTCTCAGTCTCCTCCAACTTTTTGCCAGGGGTAGAGGACAGAAAGGCTCTGTGGGAGCACCCTGGCCAGCAAGACACCAGCCAACCCACTCCTGTCCAGAGGTCCTGAGACCCCCCCCCCCAGAGATAGTAGAAATTGTTTACTCTCAGTCTTCACCAGACTCCAAAGCAGAGCTGGTGAGTTCCAGGAAAGGGAAGAGGGTGGGTGTGTTCATCAGATGAGATCCAGTGACTATATCGCAAGCCAGCCTGTGAGCAGAACGGCTACATTTACAAGGTTGCAGGCATGGGCAACTGAGGGGAGGAGCCCCTTTTCTTAATAGAAACAAGGAAGAAGAACCTGCGCGAGGGGTGGGTTTATTTTCTTCCGAGTTCCATCTCAACATTCATGCAGGCAACACAGGTAAGTCCCTCCCTCATATCACCTTCCCCTTGGGCAAGGCCCATCTCTGCCCTTCTCTCCTCATCTTGGTCATAGGTGCTCATTCCTCCCCCTGCCCTCCAACTATATGGACTGATACTGGTGAGGAAAAATAGTAGAGGAAGGTGACAGTCACATTGTGAGTAGAAGGCTTTTTAGAGTGGCATCCAGGTGTTAACACAGCGCAGTTTGAATCACAGAGCCCAGTCAAGGTTTGGCAACTGGTCGGAAATGCTGATAAAGCCTCGAAAATATCTCTAGCTTTCTCTTTTGAAGATGCACGTGTGTGTGTGTGTGTGTGTGTGTGTGTGTGTGTGTGTGTGTGTGGTCTTGAGCTGCTTCTGGTTTGTTGTTTCTGAAGGAAAACACGCTGTCTCTTGGTTTTTCCTTGCTGGGTGTGTCATTACTTTCCAGAGATGATTTATGCGTAGCACTCAGGACTGGATGAAAGCGGCGTGTTTATGCCTCTTTTTTTGTCTTTTTTTTTTTTTCACGATCGCTAATGAAAGCAGCAGCAATCTATTGCAAACCTGGGCACAGGGTGAGATATTACACTGTCTCTTACATTTCGGTTCCTGGTGGCTGTTGACAAGCTTATCTGCGGTCTGATTTACAGAAGGGCTGTCAGCTGAACTAGGGAGAAGTGGTGCAGAGTGTTAGGACTTCAAGCAGCTGTAGCCTGGCTTTGCTCCATCTATCTAACACCAGCAGCCGAAGGGAAGTAGAGATGAGCTATGAAGATCAAGTCCTACCAGAATATGGGTTATTAGGTAAACAAAGGAATGTGTTTGTGAGATGTCAGGTTCTGTTTCACTCATGAGTAAGGAATAAAGATGAGAATGTAAATAATCTAAGTAGAGGAAATTGCTCGATCGATAATCTTTAGTTCTGGTAGATTCCGTGCTCACGTATTCAGTGATAATTTGCCAGACTTTGACTTGCTTGCTTCCTGGGTGGTTAAGTGTTATTATGTCCTTATGACAATAGCGTACTCCCGAATAATTGGTTTAATCATTTCAAGTCAGATTTGTTAAGGAGAGCAACTTAAAAATGTATCCCTGTGTACTTGGAGCCAATTTGCAATTTTTTTTAAATTGAATACCTCACCCTGGTATTTGCTAAATGTTAGTAAATGGCATATTCACTCGCATGATCCAGGATCTTTATTTATATCATGAGACTTAACATGGGCTGTTTTCTTTGAGTGCACAAAAAATGCTTTAATTCGCTCTCATATTCCTTCCTATCTGCTCACAAACTATCTCTACTTTACAGGATAAAAAGAAAATAAGACATCCGAATAGCTGTTTAATAAGCAACAGAAAAAAGTCATTAGAGATTAAAAATAAGTAAATATAGCCTTATGGATGCTTAACCCCATTCACTGATTTTCACAGATAGAAAGTGTTAATTTCCTCAAGGGCTGAATGTTGTTGACCCCTTGCATCTTCATGAAAATGAGATAAATCCTTTTATTGAAACTAATAATAGAATAAAGTAAAATGCTTTTGAAAAGCTTTTTAAAACCATTTGCATCAATAGAGAATAAGTACTCTGACTTTGATCTTTCTTTTTGTTATTGTTAGAATTTTCTAACTGAATATAAAGGATACTGTTTGGGGGAAAAAAAGAAAAAGAGAAAAACAGGTAGGCAAGGGGAAGCTCCTCTCTTTTTCACTAACTCTTCCTTATCAAATGATATGTAAGCAGATGGAGATTAATGAAGGAAATGGACCAGAGAGAGTCAGGATAGGGGGAAGCTAGGAAAAGGGGCAGTTATTTATTTTTACCATATTTAAAGTTACGACACTTTTCCAAGCAAGGGGCTTTTTAATTCATAATATCAGAACTTTAAGCTTGGTGGAATTGAAATGTTTGAATTCAACAAATTGGAACGTATAGCTTATTGAGATGGCATTTATGGTTTCTTTCCTTTATTTTTAATCATTGTTATTTAAGTACCAAAAGAGAATTGATTCACCTGGATTTTTACGAAATTATTAAATGTGGTAATATCAATAAAAGAGGGATTGGTAGTTAAGTTGAAAATCATCAAGATACTGTTATCTAATTAAGGTTTTCTTTTTTATTTGCAGTTTAAGTGTTTAGGAAGGTAAAAGAATAAAATGAAGTCATTTGGGATAAAATACATTTTAAGATACATTTTAAATAATTAGTTCTGGAAATAATTAAGACCCCGAAGAAAGAAATGGTCATTATAATTCCAGTCAGTGTTCAAATGGTGTTCTGACTCTCCTTTGATAAAATCCTATTAGATGCACACACTCGATATCATTTTACCAGCACTAATTGATAACGAAGTCATCTCCCTCAAATAAAGGACGTCATCTTAAAAAGAATAGTCAGTATTCCTTAAACAGTAACCTTGATCGAACCCCACTTGTCAATCAATTCTAGATATTCATCCATTTGTTTATTACTGAATTGAATAGTTATTTAAACAGAATCTCGAAGGATGGTTTTGCTCGGTGCACAGTGTTCACACGGCCGTTCAAACCTCTGTTTTGTCTTGATGCATTAAAACCATCACTCGACTCCCCCTACTTACCATGTCTGAAGTTGATCCCAAATTTCAACCAAATGGCTATTTAATTCACGTGCTTACAGATGAATCCAGGTCGGATGAATCCCCACAACCCCTCATGTCCCACATTTCTCATTTCATCTCCATGGCCGTGCTCAAGCCCAGGGACCGTACAGCACTGGTGGTTCTTTTCGTGAGTAGATTTTGGATAATATTCAGCACCAGTCATACTCCCGCCCAGTCCCAGAGATGTGGTTCCTGATTTGAAAACTTTACAAAATTAACCAGTAAGCAAATCTGTGGATAAAAAGATCCCAGTCCTTGCCAACAATTGTTTTGTAGGACTAAATCTGAACACATTCTATGCAATAGGAGAGACAAATCTACAGATTAAGTTTCAATCCTGGTGCCGTAGCAGTTTTCTCTTTAAGCTTACAGGTGTCCACTTTTTTGCTACTCAGAATGAGAACTGGTATGTCTTAAATGGTGCTTATATTTTCCTCAGATCACTTAACAGAGATTTATGGGAGTGCTGCTTGGTGGTTAAGAGCACAAGCTCTAGAGTCTAAGATACTGCATTTGCATCAAGCTCTGGGTGTATCCGTCAGCTTGTACTGGATTTGGTGCAGTTCATAGCCATCCCGACATCTCCGTGCCTTACAGAACAGAGGGTTATTTCTCTCTCATGCTACCAGCCTTTGCTCTGTCTTCTGCATGTTGGAATCTAGGCTGAAGGACCAGTCTAATCTGAGATATTTCATTCCAGTGTCAGAGAGGAAGAAGAATGCCAAATTAAGCAATGGCTCTGAAAGGTCTTAAAGATATGGCATAGGTTATTCTATTCCATTGACCAAAAATAAGTCACGCATTCATAGTAGTGCCAATGGTCAATGAAATGGTGATGTATATTCCTCCCACAGTGAGGCACTGCAAGTCACATGGCAACAGGTAGAGACATATAATCTTCTTCCAGAGAGGGAAGTGAATAATTGGAGACAGTTATATAATCCACTACACTAATCGTGTGACCTTGAACAACCTTAGATTCTTGGTTTGCTTATGTATAAAATAAAAAAATAATAGTAATAACAACTCCCCCACAGATGTTATAATGTAAGGTTCTTAGCATAATGGCCAGCAGGAAGAAGACACTTTATATATGGTAGATGCTATTATTCATGTGTTACAATGTATCATTAAGTGCTAACCTCAAGGAGGATATGCAAATTGTATTAGACGATTGCTACAACTGAAAATCCCTATATCTCAGCAGCTTAGCAAAGTAGAAGATTATATCTCATTCTTGTCAATTGAATTGGCTGATTCCATTCAGGGACCCAGGCTAATGGACATTTTATCATCTTTAACACAATCTCCTGAGTATTGATATCCAATGGGCAGAATGGAAAGATAAGGAGTAAATGATTATGCAGATTTTTTGATGAGCCAGGCCGGAAAGTAATTACATCACCTCTGCCCATATTCTACAAGGGACACTGGAAAATGTAGTTTAGCTCTGTGCCCCGGACAAAGGGAACCAGCAGGGTGAAGGCATTCGAGTCTTTGGCATATATACCCAAAGCTAAACATTCCCACTTCCTTAGTACAAATGCCTGGCACCAAAGAAAATGTGGTTCGTGAATAGAATGGGGCAGAGCGGTTGATTGGTCCCAACGGTGCAAAGCTCCTTGTTGGAAACAGTATATTGTTGAGCTCTTGGATCATTCTTCAGTGGTGTATTTTTTTTTTTTTAATAAATTAGTTGGGATCTTTTGACTTTCGGAGTGGGCGTATTTGATTCTTACAAAAGCGATGCAAATCCACATTGTTTGACTCCTGGCAGCTGAACCATTAGACACAAAGGAGACCTGACTTCACAACCCATCCTCAAGAGCAAGTGTCTGATCTTGACAGTTACACCCACACTGTGTCTGAGCACGCCGAGGAATTAGGTGCTGTCTCCCGATATCGAGGACTTGCTGTTGGCTAGCAATTCGGATTCCGTTTTGAATCACACAAACATCTCGGGGTTAGACAGATGTGCTAAGTTAAGGGTAAGTTAAGCCAACAATAGTCCGTGGTCTCCTGCAAATAGACCGAGCAGTTTGCGAGTCCTCTTCGAGATCCCTGCCTGCCTCAAGAAGAATAGGTACCTCTGGAAATGAAAATCCATACCTTCTCACCAGAGGAGAGAGACCAGTTTTAATGAGAGACTTACGACCTAGAAAATGGAGCAATGTCAGGGGGAAATACGGTGTTGATCCATGATGTGTATACCTCTCTTTTGTCATTCCCACTCCTCAGAGCGGGAGCCAAAGCCACGGTCCACGGATGCAGGGCCCAAGGTGACTAACCTGAAGTAACAAACACCTACCACTGATGTGTGTTCATCTTTCCGTGGGGCGGTCATACTGGATTAGAGGATGCTCGAACACTTTCAATGCCTTGCCATTCCAGAGTGAACAATGTTCTGTAGTGGATCATCTGTTTAATGAAGAGCATCTCAACCAGAGACTACCTGAAATAAATGTTCACTCTCCTAAATTTTCATCAGCCCTCCTGGGGTGACCAGGACCATTGCAGTGAAAAGGAGAGAGAGAGAGAGAGAGAGAGAGAGAGAGAGAGAGAGAGAGAGAGAGAGAGAGAGAGAGAGAGAGAGAGAAGACACAGGAGGAAGGGAAGTAAAGAACTTATTGTAGATGTGCTGTCTCAACAGGGGTTCCTTCACTGACAAGGAGGCTGAACTAAGTCTCCTCCTTTCTTATCAGCAGCTGAGGAGGGTTAAGCTCTAAGCCAGCACCTGTCATGTCTTCTTTCTGGCCACAAGTGGGTCTCTGTGGGGCAGAAGGAAACATCAGAGCTGACAGGTGTCAGCTCAGGTCCCCGAACCAGCAGCAACAGCATCACCAGGGAAATTGGTTACAAATGCAAATTCTTAGACCCAGAGAATCAGAAACTCTGGGGATGGGCCAACCATCCATAGATCACTTCCAGGGGATGGGCCAACCATCCACATACCACCTCCAGGGGCTCTGATGCACACTGAAGTTCAAGCACTACTACCTCAGGTTTTCTCCTCAAATCTGCTTTGAGGAGAGAGACTCTGAGGCAGCTGCAGTCTTGCAGGCTTCTTCTCACAGGTAGACCTCTACATGTATGCACTCTTGAGAGCCATGCCAAGCCAAGCCGGAGATGGAATATCTGTCCTTAGCTTCCGCTGCAGAGGCAGATCCAGCCTGGACTCGGTGCCTAGGGCAAAGGACAGAAACGAAAGGGCTTCCCCCACCCCCAACAGATAAAATATGCACAATCACACTAAGCGGCAAAGATCATGAACACAAAGCCAGGGCTTCTCCGTTGCCCTCACTGTGTAAATAAACCGCTTCATCTTTTAGAATTCCCGTTCATTCACCCAGAATTTTCAGGTTCTCATTTTAATTTAATAGTCTTATCGATTATCCTTTAAATAAAAGATACTATCAGTGAAATAGGAATGGTGTACTCTGGAGAAAAGCCGCGTTACAGAAATCGAAGAGAGGGCTTATCACGGCACACCTTCATGTGGTCCGGTGAAGAATAATTCTAGTTCTATAATGTTGACATTTACTTGACACATCTCCGACCATCTGTGTATTTCCAAAACTTGCCCTTTCACCACTATGCTCTGTATTATCAAGGCTCCTCGGACTAATCAGTCAACCAGTCTTTAAGTGGAGCCACTGTGTGAGGAAGACAGAAGGGGAACAGAGATTCCAGTCCTCTGGGGCATTAGAGTTTAAGGAAATAAGAGTAGCAACGAAATAATAATGCACAACACAAAGACGCATAGCATCAAGCAAGAGAGTACTAGACTTTACGTAAGGGAGAGGAATGTCAGTAAGGGCTGGTGCCAGTAAGAAGCATCTTTGGAAATGGTGGAAGGTTAAGGTGTCTTGGAGGAAGAGTAGGGTTTGGGTGGGGAAAGGGGGAAGGGAAGGCTTTCCAAATGAGGGATCCACCTGCACCCAAGAAGTATGTCAATGAAGGTTGATCAGGCCAGGATATGAAGAAAGCTTTAGGTCGCAGATCTTTGAGAAATAACTGCTTGATTAGGGGCAAGAGGGAAGATACACAGGGCTTTTGACGTGGCAGCCATGGGCAAGGCAGGCTTGAAACAGCGGGGTCAGGAGTCAACTGGGTGCTGCCCGGAAGGGAAGGATACCAAAGCATGCTCAGAGCAGGAAACACGCCATACAAAAACGGCCA